>CANXYC010507376.1:0-22977 GCA_948193065.1 Aleurites moluccanus
TATATATATATATATATATATGGAACCATTATCTTTCTTGTAAACAACATTGAATACCAAGTCACAAGTGTAGCAATATGTTGTTCCTCACTGAGATATTCGTATCTGACTCTCGTGGATTTATATTTTTCAAGAGCAAGGTAGATAGAGGCGATTCCACTTCTTCCCTCTTCCTCTGGAGTGGAATTTTCTATATCTATGTAAAGACTCTTTATTTTATAATTATGGATTTTTCTTTAGTAGTTCCATGGTTTTGTAATGAAGGATTTAGTAAGATAATAAAAAAAAATAAAGCTGTGTAATTGAGATGTAAAATATTAAATTGGGGAAATGGTATTAAATATGATATGCATGTTGTAGTATGAGATGAATAAGGGAATAGAAGTGTTGATTTGTGCAGGTTGTGTTATTATTGAATATGAAGAGAGGGACTTGAATCCTGGGATAGATTGTAGAAGTAGGGAAGTTATGGCAAATTTTTTGTAAAAATACAGAATAGGGTCTACGGGTTTAGGTGGCCTTATGCCTTCCCCATACCCTAGAACCGTCACATTTCCTGAAATTGGGATGTGACATTATCACTTTATCATTATTGATATTTTCAGTCATTATGCATTACACATTACATTTTTAAATGTCACTGTAACATTAAATATTACACTGTTCATACATCATTATAATACTCAATCATCTAATTATACACAGTACCATGGAGCTCTAAGAATTGACACTCATGACCTTTAGAGAATGAAATTTTACCTTGCTGTACTTAACATTCCAAGTCAGAAAAGAAATTGACTTGGAATCATCTTTCTCTATCTCATCCTTGTAAAAATTATAAACCACTATAGGGTGAGTATAAAAATACTCAGTGAGCATGCATACATCATTATATATGAGATATAAGCATATGATAATAAAAGATATCAACGGTAAACAATAAGATATAAGTTTGGAATCAATGAAAGGTAAACAATACTCGTATCATGTAGATAAGACAGATAAAGGGATAGACTATATGTAAACATACAGTCTCCAGTATTATCAATATGGCCTATATGTGAATATACAGTCTGCATTAGTATTAGTATCACATCAGTATCAGTAAGCATAAGGCTGATCAGACCCTATGGCTAGGACCATAACCCCTCCCAGCTAGGGCATCATTAATCAATGTGCACATTGCCGACATTATTTACCCACTACCCTGTCAGAGAGGCAGCTCTGTCAAATCCATATGTAAATAGGCCAATGGAAATCAATAACAATATCAAGTATGCATTAAGAACATTTTAGTACAATGGCTTTCGATACATGGGTTTATTTATCAATCAGTACACAAAAGACATTTCAATATCAATAGCAATCAATGAATATGGATAAATTTTAATCTTTAGGAAGATCAAAGAATGATCAACAATAACAAGTGGCATTTAATCAAGAAGGAAATATACTCATTGGGTCAATAAATCAAAACATGAGTATGCATAATGATGTATATATTTCTCACCTTAGCTTATAACTTGAACATTTCCCTTATGGTATCCATCGTATATCTTATTTATTCTTGACTCTACATATACAATTAATTTCTATTTAGATACTATTTAACATAAACTTACATTACTTATATTTATTTTAAAGAAAATTCCTTAAATTTCCAAGTTACTAGGGTTTTTCTGTGTAAAATTCTTTACTGGCAGCCTGTGTTCCATTACACATATCTCTCTCTACAATTATCTAATTGCTTCAATTCTTATTCCCAATTAAACTTAACATATAAGGATCTAACATATCCAAATTTCACGTTATTCTTGTTACTACACAATTTATAGTGTTAATTTAAACTTACTGTTACAACCAGTCCTGGTGCCTGCATTCTGCCTACAAATATTATTCTGGCAGATACTGTTCCTTTACTGATAACTCAATCAATACTTAACCAATTTCTATAATTCATTTTCCTATTGAAAATATACACATAAAATTATAATATATTCAAATTTCAGAATTTTTGGATTACTGTATAATTATTAGTGAATTTTCAAATTTAAATTACTGTCCTAAAATCTCTATCCAGATATGTCCTGTTTCTATGCCTATAATTAATTCCATACTCATAAAATTACAAAACTATTTTACAGTCATTTATATCACACATAAATGATCATCTTTCATGTTTAAGACTTTCTCTAATTCAGTCTTTAAAGTCCTCATATTAATAGAATTTTATAACCTATATTCTATTAAATAGTCATTTCGGGCAGTCTACACTTATGACCTAATATCTCATAAACCACAATTTAAATTGTAAAATCCTTTCACAAAATTATATATAAGACATAAATAAACACTTTTTATGTTGAAAATATCTTCTAAGTCTGTCTATATCATTATATACAATAAAAATACAGTAGCATTTTCTGGAAAACCTAATTCCAGGTAAGTCATAGTTTTTACCCAATAACTCTTTCCTCACTTTGAATTTTCCAAATTTATTTTACATAAATCTAATAAACATATTTATCTACAAATTTCATGTTTTAACTATCTTCAAATTCAGTCATTAAAATTTCAGAATATTAGCCTCAAATTGCTGCCTCAAAACAGAATTTAGAAACTATATAAACCCTAACTCATTCTTTACATTTTTAGCTTAATTACCTCAATTATTTGCCAAATAAAACCTTAGAACTCTTAGATACAATTAAAATGATAAGTTTAGAATCATTACCTCAAATCAAAATACTTGAATCCCACTTCCTTTTGCTCCACCAAAAGCTTTAAACCTCTTTTTTCTCTCATCTCTTCCTATCTAATTTTAGTTGATTTATTGGAAAGGTTGGAAGACATATTTCTTTGGCTTTTTCTCCCCTCATATTATTCGGCCACTCTCCCAAAAATGGGAGCCAACACATACTTATCATCTTTTCAAAAGCCAACAAAAATTTGAAGATAAAAAATAATAGAAAATTCTAGAATTTTGGTGATTTGACACATTTTCAATTAATTTATAAACTAATTAATAATTTTCTATCAATTATTCACCTCCTCCTTCATAATGGCCGGCCACCTAGCTTAGTTCTAGAATGGGTGAGTCCCACAACTTTGTTTAATTATATTTTTGACTCAAAATTTTTCTTATTTGTATTTTTGACTCCAAAACTTTCTGTAATTTATTCTGTCTATTCCGTTTGGATTTAAGCTCAAATGTGGGGAGTGAAATACCTTATTTTAAGTTGTTCTATCATTTAAAAATAGTTCTGGGTCATTTCTAGATCCCAGACAGTGAATTTCTAAAATTGCCCCCAAAATTGCCTTTATTTATAATTTTGCCATTATTCTTCTTTTCAGTATTCCAAAATATTTTTCAACTCTTTTTTTTTTTACCATAATTTCACATAAAATTAACTTATTTCATCCCCCCAAGTCTGGGTCAAAAATTCTTAAATTAGCTGTACTGCTATTTTCCCGGTAGTGTTTTCTACACCGACGATTTTCGAAAAATATTTTCATTTGTATTCTAACTGTGTCTCTAAAATTATTTCTCATCATTTCAATGCTTTTAAACAATAAACTGAGAATTAATTCATGCATACAAGATGGGGCTTCCCTAGGGTATTACAAAGGTAATTTTCTCAAATCTTCTCTCTAACTTGAGTTATGTTCTTTGTTAGCTAGAATAATTATTTTTAAGTTATGGGTAATCTTTTGTGAGCATTAATGACTAATAATTATGGTTAGATTTAGTAGTATGAATATTTATAATTTTTGGATAAATAGTGATGTGAATAGTAAATTTTCTCTATAACTATTATTCATCCTCTATTAATGGTTAAATTAATGCTATAATTTGTTTATAGAGACTTTAAGGAGGTTAGAATTTATGGAGAATTATTTTATGTGATTGTTTTGAGAAAATCCTAAATTTTGGAATTTTGGAGATTTTTATTTAGGAGAAAAGAACTCAAAGAATTAAGGATCTTTTGGATTTGAGCAAGAGTTGAGCTTGATTAGAAAGTTTTTTTTTGTGCTAAGAGGTAATTGAAACCCTCCTAAAATAGAATTTTTGAATATTGATAATGACTTGATTATTTTCCTTGGACCAAGTTCATTAATAAGCCTTTGTTATGCATAATATGATGTTATTTATATATTGTGATCTCTTGATCACTTTTAATTATTGTTGAAGCAATACTTGATATGTATATCACACAACATATATTATATAACGCTTTTCCCAATGAGAGTTAATTCATTGGTCCAATGTGCACAGAGGAAACCTGGTTGATAGGGTATAGTATCAGTGTTCCACTTAGAGGGGATCACGAGCTCTGAGCATATGCCTGCGCAAGCATAAGTGTAACGTGAAAGTAGCAAGACTACCCAAACCCAAACGTTATGATATGATATCAGTTCTATGCTATGTTTATTTGATAATGTTATTCTTTATAGGCATTTATGTTCTTAAAAAAAATAATGATTTGATATTCATATATATATTATGAAATGATTGGATAGTGCTATCCTTTGTAAGCACCTATGATATTAATGTATATGTTAAGATTTCTTTATAGTACACTAGTACATATTCAAGATTTGCTATTTAAGTATTCTATATAAGTTATTCATTTTGATTGTTAACATCTTACTGAGTTGAAGGCTCACCACTCTTCTGTGGATTTTAGGTTCTAGCTTAGTTCGAGAGAGAGTTAATTCTGAAGACAGAGCTTCTTGATTTCCTTTTCCACAAGAAGACTCTTTTATGTAATATTTTTGGATAATAATTGAATTATATATATATGTATTCATGTCTATGAGAAATATATTCTTAGAAGCTCCATAAATTTATGTGATGTTGCTTATTCTTTTATTGCCATGGATGATATTGTGAACTTTTTCTTGTTACATATTGACGTTAAAATTATCTTTTGATTGGTAAGGAGTAAGAGAAAATGTCATAACAGGTTGATGAGATATATAAGATATGGATATTTGGCATGATGCTAGTATGTATTATATGTTTGATCCAAGTTAGCTAAGGGTTCTACGGGTGTAGGGTGGCCTTATGAGTACCCTTACCCTAGAACCATCACACCAGTGATTTTGGGATGTGACAAACAATACCGATAAATAACATACCAATGAACAGTACCAATAAACAGTAAATGAATAGTAAATTTAAGATAAAATAGTTTAAACTTCACACCTAAACTTTTTTGGATATCACATCCAAAATCTCATGCATCACACCTAGGATTAAATTGCATTACACAATTCGAAATAGCATAATTGCTTGTTTTTTTATTCAATAACAAAGCTTTCTTATAAACATTACAATGCTAGGTATGTATAGCTCAAACAACTACAACTCCTAATTCTTTAAGTAAAGGACTTCAAAATTAGTTTGGACTCCTAAAACAAACTAAAAAGAAATAATTCTTCCTAAACCAACAAAGACTCAAAATAAAACTTAAAACTAAAAATAAAGACTCTTAATGAAATAGTGAAAGATTTTCAACAAAGTTAAAAAAATTACAAAATAGCCTCTTGTATCTAAAGAAATGGACCAGAAGCTACATTTATTTAAATATACCTATAATTAGAACTCTAAAGGAACTGAAATTATTTTATAATTTCTTGAATAAACTCCATATTAAATTTGACTGAATTTTAAACTTGAGTTCTTGAATTTGAAGTTTCTCCTCTTCTTATTCTCCGTCACTTGGAGACTAGTTTGATGGTTTAGTTAGAGCATTGTGATAACACCAATACAAAATTTAATTGCTTCTGATCATTGCAGATGTGTGAGCAAGCTGTGGCGGCACACAAGTCCAAGGGTGCTGGTCACTTGTCAAGAAGAAGAATAAGGGACCCTGGCCAAATGAATAAATCATCAGTTGATGCACTTTTGTCAAATAGCGGTGCTGCCCTTTCTTCTCAGGTTTATACTTGGCTTTTTATTTTTATTTTTTATTTTTATGTTATATTTTTGAATCTGTTGTACTAACTTCAGACATCTTCCCAATCCTGGAAGATCGCTTCTTTTCTTTCGTGCAGTAGATGTGATGACATGCTTTGAATGCTTGAAGGGCTATTCTAAACTAATGGTTCTCTCTTCGAGTGTGCGTACAGGTTTATTGGACTGACATATGATAGCTTGTATTGCATGTCAGATTTTGGGTTGATATGAGGCTAGAATAAGTAGAAAAAGGGGTTGACAACTTGAGTTTGTAATTAATTCTGCACTGTGGACAATACTCATGAACTGTAAAATATAAGTTATTAGGCTCAAATTTGAACTTCCTTTGTTATCGCATCTAAGGTTGTATTACATAATACAGTAAAAAAAAAATGCCTGGGAAATTTTTCACTGGAACCGATTAAAAAAAACATTATGAAAGTGGATTTTTTAATCCTATGTTTTGAAAAATTGGACTTCTAATCCCAGAATTAGTCCTATTTAAGGATTTGGATTTCCATGTAAAACTAAACTGTGTTTTCCTAAATCATTAGGGACCCAAAATAAAAATAAACCCTGAAGACATCCAATCAGCCAGTTCTAGAAAACTGAAAATTGCAAAAACTGGTTCTTAGAAATAAAATCCAGCAATTTTCTTGCTTAAAAAAAATCAAATCAAGTTTCCACATCAACTGGTAAAGCTAGGCAAGCTCCCAACTATAAATGCTTGCACATTATTAGCACACCTTCTATAGACATGCTTGCACCAAGTTCTATTAGACTGGCACCGAGAATGACAATTTTTTGTTTTTGTTTTTTTGTTTTTTTTTTTTATGTCCATTTATCTTAGTATTTAGATGACTTGTTCTCGCATGCTTTAAAACTTCAATCTATTGCAAAATACTTCCATGCAAGTGGATGTTACTTTGTGAATGCATGGTATGTTCTTGCCCTCCTCTCCTGTCATGAATTTGGAATTCAGCAGGATGATTCCATTTTGCTGCATTTAGATATACTGGGATCATTTTTTGTTGTGGTCATGTCTTTTCTTGCTGTCTAGTTTCAATTTTCTCTTCTTAATTCCTGGAACTTTGTACATCTCATGCCTAGTGTTGACTGTTGTTGTGTATAATTAGGCTGTCAGATATCATTGCGTCAAGGTATTGTTAGTAATTGCTGAGACATGAAAGGAACACATTTTTCTGTTTTGGTTTCTCTCTCTGTGACATACGCATATTCACTTCTATCCATCTTATGGATTTTTACATGCAATTCTTTTATGATTCTGCAAAAATAATTTCTGATGATTGAAATGTCAAGATCGTATTATTTTGCTTGTGTGTGGGATAAGTTATTGAAAATTTTTAACTTTTTAAAATGACTCGAGGATTAGCTAATGTCATTTGTCCATGCAGAATAGTGAAATACCTTCAAAGATATTCCTGATCAACTGCTTGTGTGCCATCCAACAACCGCTGTCTGTGCAAGAGGTTGCTTCTGAATATGTAAACAAACTTGGAGCAATGATAGAAAATCATATGCATGCTCTTGTGGCTAAAGAAGTTGATTCTATTCTAAGAAGATGAGGCTTATCACAATAGATGTCCTATTTTCATAATTCACTTGGCAATGAAGCTGGTAACACATTAGCTAGCCCACTGGCAGAGATTGAAGACACTTCTCCAGCCTCTCTTTCAGTCTCTGAGGGCTTTCTTCAGACTTATTTTAGGATGCGAGAGTTCCCTTCCTGAATTTGAGCAGATACAGGTTCCAAACTTGCGTTCTGAAGCATGTATCCAATTGGCAAGGTCCCTTTCGGAAGCTTGTGAGCTTATTTACAGGGCAATAATGGATCCCAAGAATGGCTACTCAGAACCCAAATCACTGGCAAGACATCCTCCAGATCAGAAGAGCAAAGAAAAAAAAAAAAATTACAGATCTCGTAAGAGTATGAGTTCTGATACCATATTAAAATTATTGTGGAAAGTTTGTATATTTCTTCTTAAATTAACCAAAAGAGTACAGTCCTATTTATACACATCTAATAAAACTAAAAGAAAAATAAATACAGAGCAAATAAGGATTCCTAATTAATACATAATTCTTAATATAAGTGAAATTCCTATTCTACAATATAGGAAATATGCAGAATCCTTAATACAAGTGAAATTCTTATTTTACAATATAGGAAACATCTCTAACAACAACTACATCAATAAATTTTCATGAAATATATTAATGGAAAAAAGGTTTAAAAAAAAATTATTAAGAACTCATCTATTACTTACAATAAGATATCAACAAAATATCAAACATGGAAGATTTCTTTATATGTTGAATCCAAAAAGGTATGAAAAAATAAAATAATCTAAAGATATTCTTATCCCTAAAATGGTCCTTATCTGATCTGGAGTTATACGTTTGGCAAGATTTCCATTGATTCTTGCAGTTATACATTTGGATTGGACCGCTCCTATTAAAAAAAACCTAGACCCAGTTCCTGATACACAATTAATTAATACAAGACATACTAGAATCAGGTCATGACCTGATGGGAGCATTAGGGCTTGGGAATCTCTCGCCTGAAGCTCCTCCTCGGGAGGGAGAAAAAGGCCCAAAAGAAAAGTAGCACTTTATTTGAGAATCATCTACCAAGGATCTATGGAATCGTTTGCCAATGATATGTGAAACACATATGTGAAGGATATGTGGAGATCATTTGTCAAGAGCTTGTAGAGATGGCCACAACAAACATTTGGAAGACCATTCACAAGTGCAAATGCAACATGATGGCTGATCCAAATGCTTGCATGTCATATGTGCCATTTTGTTTTTGCAACTTTTTTTATTATTATATGATCAAAACGACTCAATTTTAAAAGGCATAAAATGACGTCCGTTTAATTTTGGCAGAAAAGCAACCCCTCTTTTGCTTTTTTACTTTTCTTTTTAAATTATTATTATTATTATTATTATTATATTAGTTGTATAAATATATTATAATAATTAGTTAATAACAACTCACATTATTATAATATTATCCGAAAATTAAATAAAAATAAATTATCATTTATATTATAATAAGTCAAAATTTAAAACTCATCAAACTAATATTAAATTAAAATAAATAATTATAAATTTAATTAAATTTATATAAAATTAAATAAATTAAAAGTACTAAAATAGTATAAAATTTTTAAAAATAAAAGTAATAATGATAAAAAATTAAATTGAGCAAAAATTATATATACATGTGTGTGTGTGTGTGTGTGTGTGTGTGTGTGTGTGTGTGTGTGTGTGTGTGTGTGTGAGAGAGAGAGAGAGAGAGAGAGAGAGAGAGAGAGCAGTGTCTGAACTCATTAGAGAAGATAAACAAGTAGACAAATAAGATTATTATTTAAATAAACTGTTGGATTTGGGTACAGTCATAAGTTCCGTTGTGAGCCGATGATAGGCGTTTTAGGGTTATAATCATGGTGGCCGCATTCTAAATTTATTTAGAAAAATAATTTTATTTTCTATTATTTATTTTCAAAAATGAATTTAGATTCTTTTTTTTTTCAAACTATATCTCTTACAAACTCTTCTACTTCTGAATCTTTAGAATTCAAACCGATCATCAATAGTGAGGAAATCACTATAGAAGATTTTTCAAAACAAATTGATGACTGGGAAATCCTTAGAGTTCAAAAGAAACAGATTTATGAATCTTAAAAATTTTCTCTTTTCAAAACTGATTTTACAATCAAAACAGAGGAAAGAGATATCCAAATTTCAAAACCTTTTGAAGAAATTCATCTTCTGTCTTCAAAATCTCTTAAAAATATAGAGAAAAATCCTATAAGTATATACATATAAAATTATTCCAGGTAGATATAAAACCCTTGACTAGACAAGGATTAGATACCTCCATCTTAGTGGTCCTTAGGGATGCTAGGTTTACAAACTTCCATGATTCTTTGTTAGGAACTGTAGAATCCAGGCTTAACAAAAGACCAATCAGCTTTAGCTATTATCCAAATATTGCAGTCTTTTTGAATGATAAGAATATTTTAAAAAGCATTGTTCTTCAAATCAAAACTCATAATTACAAAATGCTTGATAGATCAATTCTGATTGCATTGATTTTCAAAATTTATTATAAAGTAATGATCTCTGCTTTTGCTTCAAAACATATCCAATACTGGCCAAAAGGAGAAACCCTTTTGCTTCAAACAGACTTTACAAAGGCTAATACAGTTATTCCCAAAACCATCCAGTGGAAAGATGTAACCTTATCCGAGGAATGAGTTTTAGAAGGAGTAACTCAACCAGAAATTCTAAAACCACTTGAACCAAATTCAAACATGAAGAACATTACCTAGTTCTCATACGGTAAAGTCAAACTGACATTTGATAAAAAGTCAACCTCATCAAGATTTTCTGATACTGCCTCTACCTCTTCAACCATTGACATAGGTCGAGTATCCAACCTTCCCTCTGTCATATATGCCCCATATACAAAGTCAATTCAAAGAATGCAAATAGTACAACCTAGATATTCTATATCTGATATACCTAGAAGTACCACAAAAATACCTAGCTCTACTCTTCAAAATGTTGACTATTAAACCAATATACCTAGACCAGTATATACAAATAGTCAACCACAAAACCAAGAAGAAAAACCTAAGCCCCCACCTTCTTCACTAACACCTTCAGCTATCATCCAAAATATTGAGCATGAGATTAATGTGATAGAAAAGGAATTTCAACTTGACAAAAATCTTCTGCATAAAGATTTTTATTCAAAAAAGAATGAAGCCAAGAAAATTTAGTTTTTTCAAAACTTCTTGGAGATCAGAAATGAAGTCCAAGAAGAATATTATCAGTTTTGCAATGTTGTTCATATTCAAATGAAATTTTTTGATCGGTTTGAAATATATGCTAAAAAATATGAAATTGCATACCTTTTTTCAAATCAAAGCATGTAAAAAAACCTGAGCATTCCAAAAAAACTGATCATTCAGAGAAGTCTGTAAATCCAATCACCTCTAGGAATAAAAGTCCAGAATGGAAGGTAGGAGATCAAACAGTCTAGTCTGAGCATCCGCCACCTAGGGAGATCACAATTCCTTTAGGATCAAATAGTAAGGTCACAGCTTCACCCTACAAAAAAGTCAAAGAAGATGATTCCAGGAACATCAGAAACATTGTTCAACAGAACAATTTTTCAAATGTCAATCTTCAAACCATAGGGAAACTGTTGACCAGGATAGAAAACCATATCTAGAAGTCAACAATTACGGTTCCCCAAAATTCAAATTTAGCAGTTGCCACTAAAACTATAGTTTTAGAAAAACTTGTAAAACATAAGCTTAAGAATCTTGTTTTCAAACCATATCAGGTTTCCAAGCCTAGTCAGCAACAGTTTCAAATAAACAATCTTGAGTTTATCCAAGCCATTAAGGATCAACTGAGTAAAATTGGTCAAACCTCTATAGGCCAAAACCTTGACTCATAAACCTCTACTTCTAGACAAGAAGTACCTGAGACTCCTCAAACAGAGTCCAGAAATATTAGTATCATCGACCAAACTAAAACCACTTCTGATGAAGAATTAGAAGCTTTCAAACAAGAAGAAATTCCCAAATTCAATATATTGACTTGGAAAAGTCAAAGTTATGTCTCCAGAATCACAACACCTGATTTAGGGATAGAAAATAGACCAAATGCCTTAGTTCAATCTAGATTCAATGTCTCATCTTTTTATGAGTGGAATTTAGATAGAATGTCTGAATACAACATCCTTAGCCTACTCCAACAGATGACCATGGCAGCTAATGCCTACAAAACCTAACTAGGAACCTCTGACAAACCCATAGCTAAACTCCTGATAGCAGGATTTACAGGTCAGCTCAAGGGATGGTGGGATTACCATCTTACTTCCCAATAGAAACAAGAGATCCTAGATTCTATCCAAACTTTTGAGGATAAAACACCTATCTTAGATGATAGAGGAAACCCAATAGAAGATGTTGTAGCAACCCTAATACTGGCTATATCCCTTCATTTTGTAGGTGACCCTTCACACCTGAAAGACAAAAATGCTGAGCTTCTTAGCAATCTTAAGTGCAAGAAGCTTAGTGACGTCCAAAATTACAAAAATACTTTCCTGACCAGAATCATGCTTAGGGAAAATTCAAACCAGCCCTTCTAGAAAGAAAAATTCCTTGCAGTTTTACTTAGGATTTTTAGTGAAAAGGTTAGAAATTATCTTAGACAAGCATTTAGAGGACAAATACCTTATGACTAGTTTACTTACATTGAACTAATTAGTTTAACCCAAAAGGAAGGTCTTAAGATTTGCCAAGACTTGAAACTACAAAAACATCTTAAGTGGGAGATGGAACAAACTAGATAGGAATTTGGTAGTTTCTGTAGACAGTTTGACCCAAACACTTCCCTTAGATCTTTAAATACCTGTAGTGGTCGGTCAGTGTAGCAAGAAAAAAGACCCCTATAGAAAATCCAAATCTTATTCAAAACATAGGAAGTCTTACCAGCCCAGTAAAGAGACTTACTATAGAAAACTCTCTTCTTCTTCAAAGAAGAATTCAAAATCTCCTAGGAAATCTTTGTCCAAATCTAAGTCAAAGTCAAAACCTAGGGTTGACTTCAAAGACATCACCTGCTACAAGTGTGGCAAAAAAGGACATACTTCCAGATTCTATAGATTCAATTCTAGACTTCATGAATTAGGGTTAGAACAATATGTCATAGATAGAATCTCTGCCGTTCTTGTAGAATCCTCTAATTCTGAATCTGAGTCTTCTAGCTCTTCAAAAAATAGGAAGCCTCTTCAAATATATGAATTAGTAACCTCTTCCTCATCCTTTAGTTCAAACACAGAATCCAACTCAGATTCTGATCCTAATAAGGAATCTAAACAAGTTAATATGCTCACAAAAGATCAAGAAGCAATTCTTGATCAGTAAAGTATATTAATGATCTAAAAATTCAAAAAGAGTGCTCAGAAAAACTTCTGAGAACCGTCTTCTTAGAAGAGAAACTCCTAGAAAAGCCCTTTGTTCTTCTCTATATTAGTAAGAACACCTATGATCTTACAGCCATCCTAGATAGAGGTAAGAAATCCAAAACTCCTAATGTCACTATTCAAGATCTACAAAAAGAAATTAAAGAGGTCAAATTTGAGCTTAGGGAACTCCAAGCCAAACAGCAAAAAGATTATAACTTCAAATTCTGATTTCAAAACAGAAAGATTCAACTGATTCAAATTCTGACTCTGATGATCAAATAGAGGAATTAGAGTCACAAAACTTGGAATGTTTAGAAAAGGTTTCTAATATTCCAGAGAATTTTATAAATATTCTCAGGAAATTACTTTCAGAAAATATTTAATTCAAATTATAGTTGTGTTTGCAAAAGATTTTCAATTTGATATAGGAGCTGACCTCAATTGTATCAAATATGATTTAGTTCCAAAATGTTTTCATCAGAAAACCAATGAAAAGATTTCAATTGCAAACAATTCAAAATTAGCCATTGGTGGAAAAACTGAAGGAACAGTAGTCAGTGCCAATATTGCTTTAAAAAATATTTTTATTCTTGCAAAAAATTTACACCAGATGGTCATTTTGGGAATGCCATTTATCAATCTGATAACTCCCTACAAAGTGACTGATGATGGTATTTCTTTTAAGGCAAGAAATTCAAAATTAGTTTTTTCTTTTATTGAAAAATAAAAAAAGAGAAATCTCAATCTTATAAAAGTTCATTCAATTTATAATTTTGAGATTAATGCTTTAATCAAAGGAAAACAAATGCATCTGATGCACTTAAAGCAAGATGTGAATTTTGAAAGAATTCAAAACCAGCTTCAGAATGAGTTTATCCAAAATAAGATTTCAAATTTTCAAACTCAAATTGAGCGAGAAATTTATTCTAATCTTCCAAATGCTTTTTGGAGTAGAAAATAACACATAGTTGATCTGCTCTATGAAAATGAATTTGATGAAAGATAGATTCCAACCAAAGACAGACCAGTTCAAATGAATTCTAAGTTAGAGACCCATTGTAGGTTGGAAATTCATGATTTAGAATATAAAGGTTTGATTTCAAAATCTAGGTCACCCTGGTCTTGTGCAGCTTTCTATGTCAATAAAAATAGTGAGATAGAAAGAGGAATGCCTAGATTAGTGATTAATTACAAACCTTTAAACACTACTTTAAAGTGGATCAGATATCCAATTTCAAACAAAAAAGATTTGCTTTTAAAATTACATTCAGCTTTCATATTTTCAAATTTTGATATGAAATCTAGTTTTTGGCAAATCCAAATTCATCATAACTATAGATACAAAACTACATTTACAATTCCTTTTGGTCAATATGAATGGAATGTTATATCGTTTGGTTTAAAAAATGCTCCTTCAGAATTTCAAAGAATTATGAATGACATTTTTAATTCTTATTCAAAATTTTGCGTTGTCTACATTGATGATGTACTCATTTTTTCAAACTCTATTGAACAACATTTCAAATACCTACAAATATTTTTCCAGGTAGCTAAGAAAAATGGGTTAGTAGTTTCAAAATCTAAAATTTCTCTTTTTTAAACTCATGTTAGGTTTTTGGGATATTATATTTGTCAAGGAACCTTAACACCCATTGAGAGATCCCTTGCATTTGCATCTAAGTTTCCAGAAAAAATCTTAGATAAAATCCAACTGCAAAGATTCTTAGGAAGTCTAAATTATGTCTTAGATTTCTGTCCAAACATTAACCATTTAGCAAAACCATTGGATGATAGGTTAAAGAAAAATCCAGTACCTTGGTCAGACCAGTATGCTAGGATTGTTCAAATTATCAAAAAACAAGTTTTAGAAATTCCATGCTTGAATATAGCAGATCCATTAGCTCCTAAGATTGTGGAGACTAATGCTTCAGAAATAGGCTATGGTGGAATTTTAAAACAAATTCAAAATGGGCAATAATGCATAGTCCAGTTTACATCTTCATATTAGAATGATTGTTAAAAAACTATTCTACAATTAAAAAAGAAATTTTATCCATTGTGTTATGTATTTCAAAATTTCAAAGTGATCTTTTAAACCAAAAATTTCTTTTTCACATTAATTGTAAGTCTGCTAAAGAAATTTTGCAAAAAGATGTTCAAAACATTGCATCCAAACAGATTTTTGCCCGTTGGCAAGCAATCCTTTTTATATTTGATTTTGAAATTGAGTATATTAAAGGAGATACAAATTCCATACCAGACTTTCTGACCAGAGAGTTTCTTCAAAACAGGCCCTAATGCCCCGTAAAAATAAAGATGAAGGAAAAGGCAAGGCCCAAGATTCAAACACTGATGAGGAACCTACCCAAACCAGAGAAAATGAACCAAAACCAATTTCAAAGCCATCTTCAGCCCAACCCATCAAATCATGGATGGTATGATTTTAGAAGATGAAGCCAAAGAGGCCCAAATCCAAAATTGGGTTGAACAGCTCACCCAGAGCCCATAATTAATTCTGGCCCTTCAAAAACTCTCAGAGGCCCAAAGCCCACAGCAGGCCTCCACTTCAAAATTGACATCCTCTAAAGAGGACAAAGGTAAGAAAGCCTTTACTATTTCAAAAACAGATTTGGTTTTTTCCTCCAAAACCCCAACTCAAATTGTTTCAAAAGATTTTTCAAAACCAAATGTTTCTGAAATTGTGGTTTCTCAGAAAAAATAATTTTTGAAATCAAGTGAGTATTTAGAAAAATCTCATTTTCAAATTATTCTGACTATGGAGGAAAGTTTTTATCATAAAAAAGCCTCCAAAGCAGCTTTAAATTTATTTCCAAAAGGATGATATTATAAACCATGAGACAAATTCAAGCCACAGTCCTATTACCTTTCCATCTTGAAAGTACTTGGCTCTACCAAATTCAAAGACTTCAAAAAGAACTCGGACCACCGTCATCCGACATATTCAACTTGCACTATTTCAAAATTCATTCACCCTAAAGATTGGGGAAAAGACTTAAATACTTTCAAAACCTTTCCTATTGACCTTCATAGTAGGGTAAACTATTGTAATGTTTATAGCTATTGGGACTATCAACAGGCTTGGTTCAATTCCTTTTTAATCCAAAATGAATTAAATAGCCATTCTTGGTTAATTTACTTCGACCAAACCTTTCAAACCTCTAACCTACCTTATTGGTTCACTCAATGGTGGAATTATTATGGTAACAGTCCAGACACCATGATTCCAGAAGTCCAACCATGTTATGAACTATTCAAAAATACCTTCAAACATAGAAAGGAGATTTCACCCTTTTATACTCTTCTATTCAAATTTTTCCTACCCTAGGTATGTATTTGGTATTTTGACTACAATCATACACATGATGGTCAATATGTTCTCATCAGGTGATTCAAAGTCAAATGGTAGGATTCTTTCAACAATAAGATCACCAAGAGATCTGTCTAAAACTGGTTAGTGAAAAATGATTGCCTTCCGTACCCTCCAGAAACTACAACTTTCTTGGCACAGAGATCCTTTGGCATTTCAAAACTAGCCTCTGCCCAATCCGAAGAAGACTTCTATTCCATAATTCAACAAATGTTGGAAAATAAGTCAACTTCTTCAAAACCAACTTCTTCAAAAGCAGCTTCATCTTCTTCAAGCTCTTCCTCTTCTGAACCAATTATAGATTTAAGAGATGAAAACGAAGATGACTGTTTTGGGATTCTACCGCCAATAAAACAGGAGATTGAAGATTCAAAATTTCAAAAGGTTTTTCTGCCACCTTAAGGTATAAGGTATCTATAAGGTATCTTAAAAAGAAAAAAAAAAAGAGTAAGAATTTTATATTTCTGTATTTTATGAAGTATGTATTCAGTTTTCATACTTGTATTTTAACATGTATTGTACTTTGTATTTTCTTTTTGTACGAATATCTGTATTGTATTTTTATTTGTATCCATATCTGTCAATCTCCATAGTAGTAATTTTGTCTGCCGACACTACAGGAGCCGACAAAAATAAAAGTCTATAGGAAATGGCATTATTTTTCAAAAAAGAAGTCAGACAGCCTCAATACCCCCATGTGAACTTTAGAAGCATGCGTCATTTACCTGCCTCTGTCTCTCACATGCACTGAGTAGTTGACCTGGAATCCAAAACCCTTGTCAATAGGAATTCCAGTCCGTGATTCAAGGCACTTCAATTTGATTGTTTTGTTTTTGTTTTCCTATATAAGGGACTCAGATTCTCCAAACTAGGCATAACTTGTAATAGGCTTAGAAAAATTAGGAGAGAAAAACCTATGAGTGTTTACATTTTCTCCCACCTCTAAATCTTGTAACCTCTTTCAAGCAATTGTATCTCTATAATAATATAAGGTACATTTTTCAAATTCAATCTTTAATTTTCAAATTTGTTTAAATTAGTCGTTCATAGCATCTTCATTCAAACTTAAGTAGCAGAATAATAAGCTCTGTGCTCGCCTTCTTTAAGGATCTTGCACATCAGAAAGTTCTGTGAAATATCTGCAGTCATGCATACCTTTTGCCAAAGACTGTGTTGAATAATTTTATTTTCTATGTTGATTTTCTCTCTATATATAATCATATATAATTTTATTTTATTTTTTATTTTTATTTTTATTTAAGAAAATTAAATTGAATTTAAAAAATAAAATAAAAGAATTAACATTAGCAGAAAATTTATCTTTTCTATTATATAATACTAATTTAATTACTTTTGTTTTAATTTTGGTTCAACCAGTTCAACCCTAATTGAACTTTTAATTTTTTGACTCTCTACTTTTATCGATTTTTTGACCGGTCCAGGTCTGAAAATATTGGTCACTCCAAACGAAAGCTAGCCAAGGCTAGGAGGACACCTGCGAAGCAAAAAGTAAAAGAAGTCTTAGCCCAACGAAGCCAAACAATCATATGCGAGGCGAAGTAGTAGGCAAAGGTCAATACAAGAAATGATACTAAGACCATGGAAGAATTGGACTGAACCAAGTTAGTTCCAATTCAATGAGGTGAGCTAGATTGCCTCTAAGGGGATTCCAACCTCTCTACATGTGATCGAGAATGCAGAGTATCATATTTTTGACTAAAATAGATAAGTTTAAAAGCAAGAGGATCTGATCCAAACATCGAAGATTGCCCTTCAAACCCAGGCACACCAGTCGCCGGGGGGACGGGGCAGACCTTGCTTCTAAAAGACTGCCCCATTAATAATATGTCCATAAAAAATTAGGCTATTAGGAGGTACAAATCTAAAAGATTGAGTCCTTACTTCCAAAAATGGCATCTCAAAAAGACTCAAATCATTTGGCATGCATCCAAGTATGGATCTAACAAAGGCTGAAGCCTCTAACTCATCAAAATGCGAGGTTGCAAGCCCTTCCAATCACTTATTATATATCAAACAACAATCAAACACAAGTCATGCTCATCCAAATAACAATCTACATAAGTCAACAACAAACATACATAGAAAGCCAAATAAAGAAGAGAAAACAAAATAGCAATTGTACAAGACTAAAATGACGTAAATTTCATTAAAATTTATTAAAATTATATTGATTTAATCAAATTATAAGCCTACTTATATAGATTACTATATTAAAGTCTTATTCTTATATGGCTAAGAAGTTGAGAGAGAATAACTCTACTCCAATGAAGCAGCAATGAGCCATTACCTCTTATTCATCGGTTAGAAAAGGAAGACAACAAGTCCTTTTGAGGAACCTCCAATTATAATCAAGTAGCTAATAGAGAAAGAAAGTCACCTAGCTCTTCTCCTTTTTCAATAGGATTGCGTTTCTCCCTAAAAATGTAAAGATGATTTAAAGGAATGTCCAGGAAGAAAATTGCTCCTGCTAGAAACCTCTAGGAAGAAAATTGATCTTGTTGATGTAATGTAATACCCCAACAGATAAAGCAATGAATAGTGAGGAAATACAGAAGATATAATAGATATAACAGACTATAGTAATGGATATATTATTAATTTAAGTATGAATATGCTCAATCAATTATTGAAATATACAAAGAATGATAGAGAGTAATATTCAAGAATTTTTGAACCTCAACCGGACCACTTTGGAGACACTGCCTCGGAAAGTACCGGTGCTAATTACACTGCCGGGAAAATAGCAGTATGTCTAATTTAAGAATTTCTTACCCAGACTTGGGGGGATTAAATAAGTTAATTTTATGTGAAATTATGGTGAAAAGAAAGAGTTGAAAAATATTTTGAAAAACTAAAAATAAGAGTAATGGCAAAATTATAAATAATGATAACTTTGGGGGCAATTTTGGAAATCCACTGTCTGGGATCCAAAAATAACCCATAACTATTTTTAAATGATAGAACAATTTAAAATAAGATATTTCACTACCCACACTTGAGGTTGAATCTAAACAGAATAGACTAAATAAAATACAAAAAGTTGTGGGGTCAAAAATACAAATAAATTTTTTTTTTGCATCAAAGTACAATTAAATAAAGTTGTAGGAACTACCCATTCTAGAAAGTGGTCTAGGTGGCCAGCCATGGGTGATGGAAATGATTTATTGATAGGAAATAATTATTTAATTTATCAAATTATATGAAAAAGTGACAAATAAGCCAAAAATCTAAAATTTTCTATCTTGTTTTATTAAATGTTTCATAAGGATTTTAGTGTATTTATAAATAGAGGAATGGATGACCATTTGAAAGCCTTAAGGCCAAACCATAAAGAAGGAAAACAACCAAAAATTTTCTCTTAACCTTTCTAAAGAAATTGACCAAAAATAGATAGGAAATTGAAGAAGGAAGAAGCTTTATGAAGAAAATAGATAGAATTTGGTGTTTAATCATTTGGAAGAGCAAAAGAAGAGGGCAATTCAAGTGTTTTAAATCAAGGTAATGATTCTAAACTTACCATTTTGAATTATATTTAAGAGTTCTAAGGTTTGATTTGGCAAATAATTGAGGTAATTAAGTTAAAAATTCAAAGAATGAGCAAGGGTTAATATAGTTTTTGAAATCAGATTTGAGGCAGTAATTTGTGGTTAATATTCCGAAATTTTAATAATTGAATTTGAGGATAGAGAAAACATGAAAATTGTAGATATATATGTTAATTAAATATCTGTAAAAGAAATTTATAAAATTCGAAGTGAGAAAAGAGTTATTGGGTAAAAACTATAACAGACTTGGAATTAAGTTTTCTGGAAAATACTACTGTTTTTTTATTGTATAGACCGTTAAAGACATAATTACAAGAAGTGTTCAACATAAAAAGTGTTCATTTATGTATTGTACATAATTTTTTAAAAGTTTTTTTCAATTGGATTTGTGGTTTATGAGAATTTGCTCGGATTGACTGATAAATAGAATATAGGCTACTGTGGTTTATAGATATGAGGACATTAATTCTTAATTAGAGAAAGTGTTAAACATGAAATATTTTTATTTATATGTTATATAAATGAATATAAAATGGTTTTGTAATTGGATGAGTATAAAATTAAGTGTAGGCATCGAAATAGTGTTTGTTTGGAGAGGGATTTTAGGCAGTAGTTTAATTTTGAAAATTCACTAATAATTGTTCAGTGATCCAAAAATCCTGAAATTTGGATATGTTATCATTTTATTTGTATATTTTCAATAGAAAAATAATTTCAGTAATTTGATGAGTATGGATTTAGTTATAAGATAAACAATACAGATTGCCATAATAGTATTACAAGCAGAATGCAGGGTAGCAGGGCTGGTGATAAGTCTAAGTTTAAATTAATACTATAAATTGTATAGTAATGGGAATAAGGTAAATTTTGGATATATTAGAGATTAATATGTTAAGTTTAATTAGGAATAAGAATTGAAGCAATTTGATAAGTGTAGAGAGAGATATGAGTAATGAAGCACAGACTGCCAGTAAAGAATTTTGCACAGAAAAACCTTAGTAATTTGAAAATTCTTGAGAATTTCTTTAATATAAGTATAAGTAATATAATTTTGTGTTAAATAGTATCTAAATAGAAATTAATTGGATATGTAGAGTCGAGAATGAATAAGAGATGTGATGGGTACCATAAGAGATAAGGCAAAGAATCAAGGATAAAGGAAAAAGGGAAATATACAAGCCATAAGCTGAGGTGAGTAATGTATACATCATATTCATGCCTTGATTTTGTTGACCCGATGAACATGTTTACTTCTTAATTAAAATGTTACTTTGCTATTGTTGATCATTCTTTGATTATTCTCAAAGATTAAAATCATTCATGTTCATTAATTGTTATTGATATTAAAATGCCTACTGTTCTTGATTGATCATGTACCCAAATGTTTCCAAAAGTATGCACACTAAATGTTTAACCCCATTCCATAATGTTTATTGTTAATTGCTACCTTTGTATCAAGTAAAAAAAACCAATACATAATTAATGAAATTTATTGACATTGATTGACAAGAAAGCCCATGTGTATCGATCGGAAGCCATTGTACCATAATGTTCCTAACGAATACTTGATATTGTTATTAATTTTCATTGGCCTATTTACATGTGGATTTAACAGAGTTGTCTCTCTGATGGGGTAGTGGGTACATACCGTCGGTAATGTGCACATTGATTTTATATGATACCCTAGCTGGAAAGGGTTAACTATCCTAGCCATAGGGCCTGATCAGCCACATGATATGAGATTGACATGAGATTGATATGAGAATATACGTGTTTATGGCCCTTTATCTGTCTTATCTACATGATACGAGTATTGTTTACCTGTTAATTGATTCCAAGCTTATATCTTATTGCTTACCATTGATGGCCAATCTTTCATTGATTATTATTTATTATCGATTTAATTGTTACTTGTTCAAAACTTCCAAAGATATTTGGTGTGCAAATTAATTAACCTTGACATGTAAATTGAATATACTGATATTCTTCATCGTATTTATTGATACTTGACTATTATTGATATCGTTTGTTATCATAAGCTTATATCACCTATTTAATGATGTATATATGCTCACTGAGTATTTTATACTCACCCTATTCTAGTTTATAATGTTTACAGGAATGAGATAGAGAAGGCTAATTCCAAGTCAGTTTCTTTTCCGACTTGGAATGTCAAGTACATCAAAGTAGAATTTTATTCTCTAAAGGTCATGAGTGTCAACTCTTAGAGCTCCATGGTACTGTGTATAATTAGATGATTGAGTACTATAATGATGTATGAACAGTGAAGTAACTGATGTTTCAGTGGCATTCAAACTGTAATGTGTAATGATTAATGATTGATACAAATAGTGATACTGAAATATGATAAAATGAAATTCACATGTTTTGAAAAAGATTTAGAAGTGCCATGTATGTCTGTTGAACTGTGAAGTTGAGGGTTTAAGGATGGCAAATTATTAGGAGTGTAAAATAATTTTAGTGCAGGCTGTGTAATTTATGAAAGACCTGGTTTTGGGTTGGGAATAAAGTTAAAATTATAAAGGAAACTCTGGCAAAATTTTTATAAAATTTATATGTAATAAATGGGATTTAAGCATTAATGAATGAGTTAATATTGATTGAATGATTGATAAATGGATTGTTCATGGGTTCTACGGGTTTCCGGTGGCCTTAGGTTTACCCGTGCCCTAGGATCGTCGCTGTCCAAAAGTGGGTCATGACAGAGGTGGTATCAGAGCTTAAGGTCTAGAATATGTGTCATAGGTATCAATGAGTTAATAAGTATACCATGGAGCATATGATTCCCGTCTCGTCATTTGAAGTCATCTGTTAATGTAGTTATCAGCGTTATCGGTTATGTTTTTCATCTTCTAGTATATATATATATATATATACACATACTGTAATATAGAAAGAAGTGTATATATATATATATATATATATATATATATATATATATATATATATATATAAACAAACACACACACACACAGAGACAGAGAGTGAGGTGTGTAGATCGTTAGTAGAGATCAAATTAATA
>CANXYC010507566.1:0-18064 GCA_948193065.1 Aleurites moluccanus
CAACATAAGGAGTTGTATATCTTGATACTGTTAAACGTCTTCTGTAACGGGATGTACTATAAAAACAGTAATTGGATATGCCATAAATTATGTAGAGGGATGTTGAGTGATCAAGATAGGATTTGTCCCTCCTATACAATAGGAGTGATGTCTTTGGGTCCTTTGATTGAGTGAGACCTAAAATGCATGGCCATGCTTAAATGAGTCGATATGTGATATTGATGTCATTTGATTTAGGAGTCTACTCAGGTATCAAAAATATAAAGATTGAACTATACGAGTATGATATATTCCATGACTCGTGTTCAATCGAGACATCTAGGACAAAATGATTTAATTACTTGGTAATTTTATCACAAAAAAGGTTATGTCGAGTCATTGACATTCTCGTGTCTTAGGTAGTATTGATGTGTTGCTAGACACCGCTCACTGCTTGTGACATAAAATATGATTTTATGTCACTGCTAATATTATGAGAACCTATAGGGTCACACATTTAGATCGGATCGATGATAGAAATTTTAATTCATGAGATGGATTAAAAAATAAGCATTGGGCTAAATGGTTTAGCTAAGAACTAATATAAGCCCAAAATTCGAGCCCAAGTCAGATAGGGCAAATTAGGGTTTTATTAGTTGACCTAATGCTAGGGTTAAATGCCTATAAATATACATGTGATGTTAATTTTAGGTTACACACCTTTTCTGCCATTTTTCAGAAAAGAAAAATTGAAATTGAACCCTAATCCTAATTCTCTTAGACGTATCTAGCAAAACGTCTCGAAGATATTCTTCTTTTTCGTGAGATGAATCAAAAGAGGGACGATCCATTTATGTGGATACTGTAGAGGCAGAAGGCAAAAAAGCTTTTGCTCCTGACTCAGAATCGAACGTTTGCAGTCGAATCATCAAACAAAAGTATAAACCCTAACCTTCTGATTTGGATCTTCATATGGATCCTGGAGGAAATCGGAATAAATAATTTTATTCCACTGCTTTTCTAGTTTTGATTTCCTACACCTTGAAGTACACACAACAATCATACTCATAGTGTGTGAAACCAATATCCATCATGTATGAATCAAAGCGCTTATATCACTTTCTTAGAGATTGCTTCAATCCATAAAGAGATTTCTTAAGCTTGCAGACATAATCTTCTTTTCCAAGCTCCTTAAATCCTTTTGGTTGTTGTATGTAGATCTGGTCCTCAAGTTCACCATGAAGAAATGTAGTTTTAACATCTAACTACTCCAACTCTAAGTCTAGTTGAGCAGTCAAAGCCAATAACACCCTAATGGAAGTATGATTTACAACTGGTGAGAAAATCTCATTGTAGTCCATCCCTTCCTTTTGTGAGTGTTCTTTTGCGACTAACCTTGCTTTATGTTTGTGATCTTCTTTTGTGATGATCCCTCATTTTTTCTGTATACCCATTTGAAGCCAATTCCTCTATTTCTTTTTGGAAGTTTAACCAACTCCCAAGTTTGATTCTTGTGTAAAGACTCCACCTCCTCAACCATAGCTTCCATCCACTTTTCTTTTTCTAGACTAGAAAATGCTTCTTGAAAAGAATAAGGATCTCTACAACTAATTAGTAAGGCAAAAGAAGAAGAATCCTCAAAATCATACCTTATTGGAGCCTTATGAATGTGTCTGGATCTATCAATGGCAATGTTGCGATCATCTGATTGCTCTTATAGTGAATCATCACTACTTTCATCTAGTGAATCAACTGGTTGTGAAGTTATAGAAGGCTCATTAAACTTCTTTTGCACTTTGGAATTTTGATCTTAGATGAACTTTATGGCTTCCTTAACATAGCTTTCTCATCAAAAACTACATATCTACTAATACTCATCTTTTGCGCCTTTGGATCCCACAATCTATAGACTTTAACTCCTTTATGATAACCTATAAAGATGCATTTTCTAGATTTAGGATCAAATTTAGATCTTTCATCACTATCAATGTGTGCATAGACTAGACAACCAAAAATTCTCAAACCAGAATAATCAATATCTCCACCTTCCAAACCTCTTCTATAACCTTTTCCTCTAACTTTAGAGAAGGAGATCTATTAACAAGATAACAAGTTGTGTTAACAGCTTTTGCCCAAAACTGTACATGCAATCCTGTATGCAGTCTCACTGCTCTAACCCTTTCAAGAAATGTCTTGTTCATTTTTTCTACAACACCATTTTGTTATGGTGTTTTAGGAATAGTAAAATGTCTTCTAATTCCTTCACTCTTGCAGAAATCCAAGAACTCGTAGGAAGTGTATTCCCCACCATTATTTAAACGGATGCATTTGACTTACTTTCTTATTTGTTTCTCAACCTTAGCTTTCCATTGCTTAAACCTGCAGAATACCTCTAATTTTTCTTACTTGAAGTACACCTATACTTTCCTAGAAAAATCATCCATGAAACTTACAAAGTATTTCACTCCACCTTTTGCTAGGGTTTTTGTTGGTCCTCATACATCAATATGAACATACTCTAACACATCCTTGCTCCTATGTGTAGATGGCTTGAAAGTAATCCTATTATTTTTTCCAAGGACATAATGCTCACAAGAATCAATCTTGCAATGTTTTATTCCTTTCAAAAACTTTCTCTTATGAAGTTCTATTATACTACCTCACTAATGTGACCCAAATGCATATGCCATATCTCTGAGTCATCAAATTCTGCTTCTGAAGAGGATGAACCATCAGTAATATCATATTCATTACCCACAATTATACATCCAAGTAACCTGTACAAATTGTTCCCATTCATTTCCCCTTCATCATAACCATGACACCCTTGGTAATTTTAACAACTCCACTATCAGGATTTGAAGAAAATCCATGCAGGGTTTTTTCTAGATAACCTAGGGAAATTAAGTTCTTTATAAATTTTGGTACGTGTTTAACCTTATCCAAGGTTTTAACCACCCCATCAAACATTTGGATCTTAATTGTCCCTATCCCTACTATTTCACAAGCATAACCATCGCCCAATGTAACAAAATAAGGTTCACAATCTGTTAAGCATCAAACCACTCTCTGTGAGAGGTATAATGAAATGCACAGGCTAAATCCAAAGTCTAAGAATCCATAACTAGTATTTCCTTGTTTCTCATTTTCTTTGTCCTTTTCAACATAGGATAATCTCACTTGTAATGACCCTTTTGGTGATATTTATAATACTCGTTCTTTTTCACTTTAGACTTGGACCTACTACTTGATTTACCATTCCTTTTTCTTCCCTAAGATCTGCCTTTTCCATGATTTGAACTTGCAATTAACCCTTCAGATTGAGAACTTTGTAACTCAAAATTCATCTTCAACTGATGAGTTCTTAAGGTTGCTACCACCTCTTCATATGTCACTATTTTCTTTCCAACTATCAAAAGGTCAACGAAATTATCTTAGGATGAAGGTAAAAAATACAATAAAATCATGGCTTTCTCTTTATCTTCATACTTGTAGTCAACTTTTAATAAATCATTAAACTTTTGGTTAAACCAGTCTACATGTTTAATTAAATCACCATCTTCTTGAAACCTGAAGGAATACAAATCTCATTTTAAGCAAAGTTTATTAGTCCCACTGTTTGCCTTATATAAACTCTCCAGTTTTGTCCACAGACCTCTTGCTATGAAATCACACATACATGTGCTATGAGTGAATGGAGCTAAGATCCTATGCCATAAGATTCTTCTCGATATGAAATCCTTGGCCAAGGTGTTGTCATAGAGAATGGAGTTGTGATGTGGACATAGTATCTGGGTATTAGTATTTGACAATTCCATGACCTTAGCTGATTGATCAGGATCTTGAACGAAGGGATTTGAGTGCACGATAATCATGCTAAGAGGTTTCGTGGAATGTGGATTATCGTCTGTACATTCATATTCGATTGGGTAGTCATGACACTTATTGCTAGGGGTCAACCATGATTTATGGGAACCGACTGAGAATGGAGATTCTGTTGATTAGTTGAGATAGGTTTTCTCATGACATTCTAGATAATGTCATTTCTCATTGCCAGTTGAACATGAACCTAGAAAGTCACACATACAGGTGCTATGCTTTCGATTTAGTTATTTCAGTCCTAGAGATAATTGGATAAGCAAGTTATTAAGTTAACGCAGTTGCTAGCATAACTATTTTACTTGATTCTGAAAATATTCAAGTTATGTTGTATTGGGGCATTAGGCCAAATTTGATGATGGGTGAATTCATTTATGTGGGTTCAACGAACATTAGATCATGAATGATGGTTATATGGGCTTTATCCATTTATGTGGCTCCAACCGATATTGGAGAATGGATGATAGCTTGGTGGCATTAGAGTTTTAGTTATTAGTTAATAGGCTTTTTCTATTTAGTGGAGCCCACCACTAAATGGATGGAAAAGATGATGGGCTAGCTTAGTGGAATTTGTGGAGATTTTCCACTAAATCCATTATTATTAGCCATAGCTTAATTAAATCCCTAATACATTGTCTTAAACTAATTAATGAGACTTTGGTGATAATCTTGCCATGCATGGCATCATTAAGATAGTAGGAGACAAGATTTGCTTTTTCTCACATCACCATCTTTTATGTCTTCCACTAGCATTTTGCATAAGGAATGTTGCAAAAAATAAAAGAGTGGAACATGTTATGGCCGACACACTTAAGCATTTAGGAGAGCAAATTTATTTTTGTTTTCTCTCAATTTGGCTTAAGAAGTTTATACAAGAGTGAAATGAAAAATCTCTTTCTTCTTCTACATTTCTTCATGTTTTCACCTTTGTATGTTTGGTAAGACTTGAAAGATAAGGTGAAAGGTTTGCACCAAGAACAAGGGCTTGATTTACTTTCTTTGCTAAGGGATACTTTGGTTGGTGTGAGTTTGGAAGAAAGGAGAATCACCTAGAGAAGGGACATTAGCAAGGAAAGTGTTTCTAAGCTGATTGCAAGCACTTGTAAACTAACTAGAGGCACAACATTTAGTGTGCTTGGAATTTTTGTTTTCAACCTTCAAGTGGTAATTCTTAAGCTTTGTGTTGCTAGTTTTTCATGATGTGTTTTGACCATAAAATAGTTGATTCTTGTGTTTTTGCTTTAATTTGTATTACTTTCGTTGCGATTTTTGTTCTCTAAAGCACCCAATATATTGTTTTGTAGCCTACAAGTGGTATTAGAGCTATCTATTTTTGGCCCAAACCCATATTTTTATGCTTTCCATATTCATCCATAATTTCCTTCCAAGCAAATGTGTGAATATGTATGGAAATATGGCAGATATGAGCTTGCTGAATTTTTGTCCTTCAAAATTGCTTTTTGCACTTTATTTTTATACCAAACATATTTGTGTAAAGTATACACAAGGCATATAAAAATGAATAATGAATATAAAATTAGTTTATGCATTTTTAGAGGATGATTATTTTATATTGCTTTGGTCATGGCATGGATGGAAAGATTATGGACTTAGGTATGGGATGATTGTAATCATTATTCTTTCATTTGGGATGAATGTAATATTAATAGTTTTAGGATGTTTATATTCTTTTGAGCTCTTTGAGCAATTTATTGTAATCGCCTTAGTATACTAAGGATTATCATGTAACACATTTGAAGACATGGAGATTTCAAGACAAATAGAGCTCAACCATGAGATGCTTAGTGGAGCAAGTTCTCAAACGGAAGGAGAAGACTTGTTTTGAATAGAATCCTAGAACTCCCTTTCCTAATTCCTTATGGCTTAGGCCCATAGAAATAGTCCATAATCGATCCTAAGTTATCTATTTTCAATTTATGTATGAATGTATGTTTTTATGCATTTGGATATATATAAGATAATTGAAAATGGATAATGTGCAAAGTAAGACTTGATAAATTAAAGCCCAAAAATCTTTCAATTACGGATTAAGACTGAGACTCTCCATTGGAGTAACATTTTCCATAGACATTAAATAAAACACTGGATATATGAAAACATATGGTGGGATATTTAATTTGGAAGGCATGTTATTGCAAAGGGATGGATTGCTTGTGGGCTCATAGAAACATTACTTGGCAAGGTAGAGATTATGCACCTGAGTCTTGCAATGTTCAATTTTATGGATTCGCAGATCCAATGGGTTGGATATAACTAGTGTTAAAGGACAAAAACAACATTACGCACCTGAAGACCGTAGCACTAGGAGTCGGTATATTTACTGAACCTCACATTAAGATGTGATGATCTAGTGTTACTTGCTTGTGGAATATCAAAGTAGCAAGAACGACATTATGCACCTGAGTGGCTTTGATATGTTCACAAGAACTCAATCACCCACTAGAAATCCACCCAACAGGATTTTGGTTTCCCATTTGATAGTGTGGGATTCAACAAGTTAATGGAGGACCATAAATGATTAAAGACTAAATCTTTATGGTGGTTATAAAATATTGTGATCCTAATATGTAAATACTCCTAGAGGAGAAAGGGGGTGAATAGGAGTTTAAAAATTCTAAAACAATTCTCACCCTGTATGCAATATACTAACAAATAGAATGCAAATAAATTAAAGTAAAGTAAGGGATAGAAAATTCTTAATCAATGTTTTTATAGTGGTTTGGAGCATAATGTCTCTCTTATGTCCACTTCTCTTAAGCCCATGACTTGAGGTTTCACTAGTTAACCGGGATTGCACCCAACACTTGCAATAGTTCTCTGGTATTTTGCCCAACAATATCAAATACAACTTGATATTTAGAGATTTTCTAGTGTCTTTAACTCTCAAACTATAAGCTATTTAAAGAATATTAGATGAAGTACAAATAGCTTTATACGTCTTGAACACAAAACAATTGAGTTTAAAGTATAAGAGAAAAACAAATTATGGGTGCTAAAAGCAATGAAATAGACTTTGTATGCTTTTCAAGATTGATCCAAAAGTTGCTCCATCTTAAAATGATCTTATATTTATAGTTTTCAAGCCTTGGATAATAAATATGACCATTCTAGATGCATTAAATGCAAGATCTCTCTAAAAATTTGGTTCCAACGGCCATATTTTCAGACAGATCCATCAGATACGATTTAGTAATGGTCTTTAAGAATGAGTAACAGACATTATCTTTTAGCTTGTAATGGTCTTAAACAAATTGTAATGGGTTTGAATTTTCCTTCTGTCTTATACTATTTTTGGAATTCGGAACGTAACGGGCTTGAACAATGTGTAACGGGCATTAATTTGCTCTCTATGTCTCCAATAAATTTCAGCCTTTTGAGTGTAACGACCGTTATGACTTATCAGAGGTGTTCATTATGCTTAATCAACTTTAGTATTGCTTTTCTTATTTTTCCTATTGAAATGCTTAAAACAACACACAACATAATTTATAGAGCACAAAATAATATCTTAAGGAGGTTTTACACATATCATCAAAATCATCTAGGGTATAACAATCTCTTCCTTTTTTATGATGACAAAACCTATTAAGATTGAGCCTTAACACAATATTCAAAATTGCTCCCCTTAATCAAAGCCATATCAATTTTAACTCAAAGACTCCAATCATTGTTTAACTCAAATACTCCAATTACAAGGAGAATAACAATGTAAAAGAATTTCTCCCCTTTTGTGTGAATAGCAATTTATAAGTCATAAGCTCAAATACCAATTGTAAGTTCAATTTAATACTGCACATTGTGTGATTCGATGTAAATTATGACATTATAAGCCTATCTCATAAATCAATCTCATTATAACATCTCAATAATTCTCTCCCTTTTTGTCAACCATCAAAAAAAGAGAAAAATAGTCATACAAAAATCCACATATCATTCAAATAGCACTCATCATCATAACCATTAATAGCATTTAAATAAGCATATTCATTCAATATCATTCAAATATCATAAAATAGCCATCATATATATATATAATATCATCATCCAACAATTGGCCAAAATATAACCAAAATACCAATTTTTCAACAATCATCCAAATTATATAGGCTATACAAAAGCCGAAACTACTAATGTATTGAAATGTAGCAAGACTATAAGTAACAAGCATATATAAACAGAACTATAAATGTCCATAGCTCATCAACAAGTTAGGATGGATTATGAGAAGTAGGAGGAACATGTAGGGCTAGAGGAATAAGAGAGGAGTCAAAAGGATTTACACCAACAATCAAGTCTTTTCTAAGAAGAGTAAGAAACTCCTTCAGGTATGACTGTGTAGACTCAACAACTATTATCCGAGAATTGATCTTTCCTAACTCTTCTACCAAAACAGTCTCTATACGGTATAGTCGAGAATTAAGTCTGGTGTATTGCTCTAATAGCTATGCCTGAAAAGAATCAGAAGGAGGAGGAGCAGAAGAACCAGTCTCTGGTGCAGAAGGAGGAACCGACTTGGGTTGATCATCAAACATAGTATCAATGTTGTCAATCGATTGCATATCATCGTTAGTACAAGCCAAGAAAAATGACTCACCAACCTTCTTAGCTATACCCATATCACAGAAAGTCGACATATTGATGTAATTTCTAGGAGTCAATATGACCTTGTATTTCAAATTTTGAGTAACTTGAAATGGATAGCCAGCTCACTCACATACATCCCCAAAAGTAGCTTTCCTTTGTTCTTTAGGCTCATCTCCTTAAGTATAAGAATCAAAAATAAATGTCTTAGTTCAAAAAAATGATGCAGATAAAACAACTTCTTCAATAGCTTTGATCCATTCAATATCATTTCCTAATAAACTATAAGCATTACAGGCAGATTGAAATGTAGTATGTATAATTCCATTGAAAGTCTTAATATCTTCAAATGTCTTTGGTTCTTTAATAATATTCAAAAGCATTCTTAAATAATAAAGTTCACCAGAATTTGGATGAACGTAAGCTATTCTGCCAATACAATATTCTTTTTTTGGTCTAGTCCATATTTTTTCTTTACTTTGCTAGACCTATTTAGTTGAAAATTCAACATACGTTAAGTTTCTATCATCATCATGCAAAAAATTAGCAACCATCCATTCCGTAAACATAGTACATTCAAAATTAGGATCATTTGCAATGTAAGTCAAATTGGATGATGGGCTAAACATAATTTTATTCATATGTTCTAAATGTATTATAAGTTTTTTAATAGATGGATCCCTATATTATATTGGAAACTCAAATAATCTTTAGGTTGCTTCACAGGGTGATATATAACGACAATCTAAATATGTTTTAATCTCATCAATAACCAATTCCTTGTTATCTTCTTCTTGTTTAGTATTTTTTTTGTAATTTGCGATTATTAATATATTTGAATAAGTATTTTACCATTGTAGATCTACAATAATATTCAACATAGATGTGTTCTTTATATTTACAAACTAAATCTTTATTATAAGGAACAACAAAGCGATTATCAATCTTCTCATTATTCTTCATAGCAAAATTCGCATCATTTCTACGTCTATGTACAGCAAAACCATTTGAATCAATGGTTGTAAAATCTTGAAATTTTTTGGGAAAAATTTTGAACAATTACGATTTTTCATGCAAAGAGAATAAGAATTGATAACATCATATGGGCCATGTATCATAAATTTTGAAACTATGTGATATGGTTCAAAATCTTTTTTTTTTTTTTTTTAAGGTAACTCAACAGTGATTATTGATTCAACGAAAGAAGGTGTATTTGGCTTATCATCTTTATGCAACCATACCAAAGAATGTATATGAGGCAATCCTCTTTTTTGAAATTCTACCGTATAAAGTAAAGTAAAAACATTACCAAAATGTTTGTATTTTCTTATATCATTGTCACATCCCAAAACCAAAGATGCGACTGTCCTAGAGCATGGGTAGGCCTAAAGCCACTGAAAACCCGTAGAACACATTAACCTAACATGTGGCAATAACAAACAATATCTATATCCATCCACAACCACAATCATAAACATCATCATCAACCTATGATATAATCACCCAAAATTAAATCAACTTGTTCACCATGGATCAAAGGCAAATAAGATCCTATATCCAAGATGAACAAGTGATAACCCAAAAGAATATTACAACCATTCAAATATTATGTAGCTCTAAGAGAATTACATCTCAATCATTAACAAAAATGTAATCAAAATAAACAGAGTCTATACTTTTCAAATGGCATCTTAGATAAAGAAGTCAAGAAACTCTATCATCAGTCTCTGGATCGACTACTCTAGCATTTGAAAATTACAACAGAAGAAGGGTGAGCCTTCAACTCAATGAATTATGCATATATGATACTTGAGGTCTAAAATCAGATCAGAGGTTCAAATGTTGTCTTATACATATATATGACAAATGAATTTCATAATACGGAGGTCAGAATATATACAAATATTTAGAAACATAATCAGAAGAATAGAATATCATAGTACAGAGTTCAAAGTTCAGAAATCAGAAATGCCTAAAAGGAATGGCACATCATATATATATATATAATCAATGTAAATGTCAGAACAACAGAAACATAGCAGGAGTCTAACGACATCCGTAACAGAACAGGAGGATTACGATCTCATTATAGAATATATGTGTTTGCGCTAACATACGCCCAGAGAATCTTTGTCCCCTCTAGGAAGGACCCTAATACTTTGACTCTATCAGTCGAGTCAATGGTGCACACAGTCCTATAATTTTTTCCTCATAGGGAAGGCATTTTGACTATACATATACTAGATTCAAAATACAATAGTTATAACAAAGATTCTTAAAATCAAGCACATTTTCTAGAATAATTGGTTTATACTATAATAGAGAGTTGGTTCCAAAGAAATGGGTAACAATATCAACTCTAAAGCATAGCAATGGAAATAAATATATATTTATATCAAATATCGTTGGTTCAAGAATTACTAACTTAACAATTTCATATATATGCTCGGAATGAATATTTACGAAGAATCATATATATATATGTATATGCAGATACATACAAAACACATATGCATAACTCACCTCCACAAAGCAAAAAACAAGCCAAAGCTCAAAACCTTCCATCAAGCTCCAAATCAACTTAATTGCACTTAAAGCTCCAAGCCTAACACATTTCAACAAATTCACAAATTTAGAGTTTTCCTTACCCAATATTATTCATAATAAATTCTTGCAATTAAAGACTCTCTAAAGCTTATTTAGATTGTTCTTAAACTCAATTTAATCATTCCTTAAGAAATTTATGGAAGAATAGAAGAATTGATACTCTTCATATTACTATTCACCATTTGCCCTAATTCTTCTAATAACTAAAATTTATAGTCATTAATGCATTTAATATACTCTTCATAACTCATATACAACTATTCTAACAACCTATAATCTCAAATCATAACAAAAATTAAAATATGAAAAAAAATACCTATTTGTCCAGAAATGGGAATTGAAATCTTGACTTGAAATTATTCAATAGTTTTTTCAAGGTATTTTTCCTTCCAAAATAGAGCATTAATGTAGGTATTAATGTCTTAGAATCACAGATGGGACGAATTTAGGGATTGGTAGTTGAGAAATAAAGAAGAGAGAGAAAATGGTATAATTTTCAGATGGTTGACAAATGAGCTGATATATATAGAACCCGATGTTTCACGCCCATGAAAGAATGATTCATGCTCATAAATGTCAATCTTTCACACCCATGAAGATGATCTTCAGGCCTTGTCAAGTCCCAAATTTGGAACATGACGGTCCTAGGATGTAGGAACTGCCAGAGGCGATCGACACCTGTAGAACCCATAACATATCCAATTATTATTTTACTGTTACCAAATTAATTAATATTTTTGATTATGTATTCTGAAATTATGTCACTGTATCCTTATACCATGCATGCAATAAACATAATTAACCTCCATATAATATTATACATCCATACATACAACCCATCTATATTTATATACAAATCCATAGAGCCACTAGAATATATTACATAAGATAGAGTTAATATAATTATACTGCAAATATTAACTAATAGTTCCATAGAGAAAGAGATTCTGGAACCTGCCTACTACTCCTGACCTGAAAAATATTCAACAAGTACAGGGTGCGTATAAAAATACTCAGTGAATCTAATATACATCATATCACATATAAGGGTTGGATAATCAATATAAATAATAGATAAACAAATATCAGTTAATAGGTTTTGTACACCAATTTCAGAAAAAAGAAAGTTGGGTAACAAATGACAGTCTGTATCCAATAAACAAGTCAATCAATATACAAATCATATGGATAAGACAGATGATAGTCCTTAACTCATATAACAATATAAATCACATGTAAGATACATAAGGAAGGCCAAGCCTTATGGCTAGGATATTCACCCTTCCCGGCTAGGGTCCATGACATACATTATGCATAATACCGACGGTATTTACCCACTACCCCGTCAGTAAGGTATCTCTATAAAATCAACATATAATCAAGCAACATAATCATTTTATTTGGAAATTAATCAATAAATATCAATAGTAATCAAGGAACTTATCAATGATCAAATGGTTTGCAAATTAATCAATTGGTATTATCAATCAATTACATATAAGAAATGGAAGTTATAATTAAAATAGCGATATGTATGATAATCAAGTATAGGTTGGATAACAAAGTAGTCATTCAATATCAATTACACTGGCACAATTGGCTAGCCAATGTTTCTAGAGCAATTGGCTATCCAACGTCGCTGGCGACGTTGGCATTGGCTTGGTAGGCCTATAGAAAACTCATTGAGGCATTTTATTGAACACTTGGTGTGCAACTTTCATAAGACATTTTAGTTAGGTTTTATTGCAATATCAACATTGCCCAAATATCAAACAACAAGTACACAATGTGGACAATTTCAAAGGCAAATGATATCCAATAAATAACATTGTACAATATATCAAATTGGCTTGGAATTCAAAGAAAAATCAAACAAAAATTCAAAAGCAATGGCTTAATGGCATTCGACCAAAACATGGCCATTTGAAGATGGATTCCATAATTCAAAATATAACTTTAGACATGTAATATGATGTATATTAAACTCACCTAAGCTTTCAGATTGCCAAAATTCAACTTGATTCTTCAATTCCTTCAAAGTAGGCAAAAATGACAATATTGCTCTTCCTTTGAATATACACTAAAACTATCACTAAATTAGCTTCCAATGGATGCAATTAAATACAATTTAACTTAATTATGAATTATGGAAGCTAATTCTAGGGTTTGGTTAGAAACATAACCTAATTAGGGTTTGAAAATTGGGAATTCTTACAATTTGAATCAATTGATGCAATCTAATGCTAAACCCATCTAATTCAACATCTAAAACACTTAATTAACTTAAAGATATAAAGAAATCATCAAATACCTCAAAAGGATGGAGTGGTCGAAATTCAATGGAGAAGATTTCTTAATTTCCTTGAATCTTTTTAGTGAGAAATGGATGGAATTAGGTTAAACAAAGTTGAAATTCAAGTTTTTTATAGTTTTCTTTCAAAAATTTGCTTGAGATTTGATGGAGTATAGCAAGATGAGGTTCGGCCAACATGAGAAGAGAAGAAGAATAAGTGAAATGTGTGAAAATTTGCCTAAGTATCCTATTTATAGGTAGAAAGTTATGGTAATTAGGTTTTCCACCCCAAAACTTTCATTATTTCTACTTTTGACTCGAAATCTTTCTGTAGCTAATTATGTCAATTTTGTTCAATTTTAGATTTCAAAGTGGGGAGTGAATAAGCTTATTTTTAGCTGTAGTTTATCTTCATATAGCTTTTGGAATGATTCTAAGTCCTAGACAGTAGGTTTTCCAAAATATTTCTGAAATTTCATTTATTTACGATTTTGCCATTCTATTGATTTTTCATCATTCTTAATATTTTTCCATACTTTCTTCATATCATTAACTATCATTATTTTTGATCTTTCATTATTCACGCATCTGAGAAAAGTAATCTTAAATCTAATGTTGTACTAAATCCTTAAACTGAACAACTAAATCCTTAAACTGAACAATTACTATTGATATTATAAGTCCGATACTTAATGAAACTGTTTGGTAAATGCATCATAATTTTAGAGTATTACAGGCCTATGAAAGTAATCTAATGAAAATTCAAAATTCAGACAAGAACTCTTTGTATGCTCGTGAACATATGGCTCACGTTCGTGAAAACTGACTCACACCTGTGAAGGTATGCTTCACGCCTGTGAAAGAAGGTTTGAGGTATATTTCAACATCTCTTCAACCTAACTTAACCAAAACTTATCCAACACAACTTAATATATGAAACTCTCTCTAAGAGCTATCTATACTCAACAAATCACATTTTAACAGATTGAGTTAGCAAAAAATAAAATAAAATAGAACAAAAAATTAGAATTTATCACAACTCAAACAAATTCATTTAAAAATAATCAATCAAAGTACAAAACACAAGTAATACAAATAGAGGGTATTACAATCATTAATTAAATGGTTGACTTTAATTTTAAAAACTAGAGAAATAACATATGGTTTATCTTCTGGCCTTTGACCAGGTATATAATCTAACATACATTGAATTTCTTGCCATAAGGGATTACCTCTAAATGTTATAAATAAATATGTGTCTATAAAATTTATATATAACTACGGCATTATGATAATGTTCAATCATAAATCTTGGACTTCCAGTAAAGCTAGAAGGAAGTATTATAACTGATTTGCCTATATTATTAGAATTTGTATTCCCATGTCAAACAATATTCTTCATTCCTATATATATTTCAGATCTTAATTCCTTTTTATTGCGTCTAATAAAATCTAATTTTTCTTCTTCAACACATAAAAATGCATCTACTATGAATTGTTGAAATAAACGTCCTCCCTATAAGCATAATATTCACACATTATTACATATTTTCTAAAGGAAGACGAATCAGTATATGTAATTGTATATGGAATATCTACTCTATAACCATCCTCACCATAAGGAAATAATATTGGATACTGCATTGCTATTAAACTTAAATGTAAAACACCAATTCGTTTTAACTTTTTTGTTTTATGTTCAACAATGATATCTATTTCCTTATCATATAAACCATAATTGTTGACTATCAAACCACTATTTCAAAAGACTATGGAGAACTATATTGTAAACTATCTTGATTTCTTTTTTTTAATTAATCTTAATTTCATAGGTAAAAAATCAATGTCTTTAAATCTAACACTGGCTGATCTAAAAGACTTTGCAACTTGATTATATTCATTAAACATATCTATAAGACCATTAATAATTGTCTCGTTTATAGACTTATATGATTCTTCATCTAAAAACGAAACCTTATTGGATAGTTCATTCTCAGTATCATATATATAAAGTTGAGTAAATTTAGGTTTTTCTCCTTCGATAAGTAATAACGAACCAATTAAATGATGATTTTGTCCACAAATCCTAAAAACATAAAAACTAAAAACATGGTTACTTATTTATTTCATAATCTATGTTACCGCCCACAGATATAAATGAAAACATTGCATTGTAAAGTCTTATATTTTCTCTAAATTTTGAAGCAACCGAACAACCATTATGGCTTAAAAGCCAATTAAGAAATTCAAGAGTTGGTTTCAAAAAAAGGTAGTTTAATTTTTCCCTTTTTACAACAAAGAAAATATATGTTTTTATAACCATGTGTATGGTCATCAACACATTTAGCTAACCAATGCAAGGCTTCGTAATGGTTGCAGTCGTTCTCTAATGCACCTAGATAATATTTTTGAAGATATTCACCTAAAAATAAGGCTTCGTAATGGTTGCATTCGTTGTCTAGTGCACCTAGATAATATTTTTTAAGATATTCACCTAAAAATAATATATATATATATATATATATATATAATTAGTTTTTTAAAACACACAGATATATATATATATTAAAAAGCCAAAATATTCAAAATCACCATAAAACGAAGAGCGAGATGAAGAAGGCATTATCCATCGTTTTTTTTATTTTGCATTTGAAATGCTGTTAGGTTTATCTTAAATAAATCAAAAATTAATATCATATAAAATAAGAAAGAACTAAGTCGAAACTAATTAATATTTAATAGTTACCTTTAAAACTAAATGACTCAACAATAGGTATATCTATTAAATTTTCATTTGAACCGGCAAATGATGATTACATTCCGGTTCTCGAACCCGAAAATCAAGGAAAAGAAATTCCAATGTTATTTTTTATATTTTTATTTTATCAAATTTAATTAATAAAATTTATAAATAATTAAGTACCTTATTCATTAGCATTTAATTGCATTGGAATATCAATTAAGTTTTCAATGTTTGATTAATCGCATAGATAAAACGATATATTTAATTTAATTATCAAAATACAAAAATAAAACGATAAACATAAACGAAGATTTTAAAAGTGTATAGTTAAAATAAATCAAATCATGTAAAACAAAATAAACAAATACATTAAATGAAGCAAAACAACATTATCAAGTAATATAACTGATAAAAGTAACAGCAATATATAACAATAAAAAAAATACTTTAAAAATAATAAATTACCTAACATATGAACAAAGCACTTGTAATTATCCTGCAAATTAAGAAAATAAGAATAATAAGAATTAAAAATAAATTATTACATTTTTTACAAACATCCATAAATATAAAAATGACAACAAATTTAATCGTATATACATAGCGTTTATAACAAATAAATTTAGATATAATATAAAGATAATATAAAATAAAAAACACAACTATTTTTTTTTAAATAATACTATATAAATAGATATAAAATTATAATGAAATTTAATTTTCATTATATTTTATAGAAAATTATACATTAAGACAATTTAATAAGTGTAATTATATACGTTAAAAATTAATATAACAAATGTCATTATCAAATAACTATAAAAATATATTTTAAAAAATATGATTAATTACTATTTTATCTTTATAAAATTACTCAATACATTAATTCTCTTTGACTTTTTAAAAATATACTGACCCCTTAACAAACTCTTCCATCTAATTTTATTGTTAGTCAACTCTAAAATAATCAATAAGTGTAAAAAAATATAAATATTTTTACCCTTTATTTTTAATTAATTACATTCTATTTTTGCTTTAAAAAATATTTTTTAGGGTTAAAAATTTATTTTCATATTTTTTGATTAATTTTAAAATCAAAATAAAAGTAAACAAAAATATTTTAAAAAAAATTATTTTTATTTTTATTTTTTATTTTAAAAAACAATTTAAGAAGAAATTAAATTATTTCTTCTTAAATTTTTTAATACAAATAAAAAAATTCATTTTCATATTTTTGACAAATTTGAAAATAAAAAGTAAAAAATATTTTTTAAAAAAAATATTTTTTATTTTTTATTTTTTATTTTCAAATTTTTTATTTTTTAAAAAATAAAATAAAAAATATTTTTATTTATTTTATTTTCAAAGTTTTCAAAAAATATAAAAATATAATTTTTAACCCTAAAAAAAATTAAAGCAAAAATATGATGTAAATAAAGAGTAAGGGCATTTCTGTATTTTTATTGTTCTTGTTGACCATTTTATGGTTAATGTAATATCCGCTATTTTGAAGTGTAATTTGTCAATTTTATTTGTTTGGAGAATTTTAAATTTAAATGAGAAGTTTGAAAATTTCAGAAACTTTATTTTGAACTGCAGCAGAATTCAGTGTTGGCCATTACTTGCTCTTAAAAACATATTTGGGTAAAGTGTAAAATATGAAAGTTGTTAATTTATGTTTTAGCTATAATTCTGTAAAATGGTTTGATAAGATTCTGAGTATGTGATAAGTTGTGTCTATTTGAGCAAGACTGATCTGGATGAGAATTTCTACAGGAATGCAGTATGTGTTTGAAATTTCTGGGAATGACTGAGGCAAAATTTGTTGAAGTTGTAAACATGAAATATGTTTCTGTGTATGTTGAGATGATGTCTGTAAAATTTCAGAATTTTTGGATAAGTATATCTCAGTGGAGAGTGTTTTGTATCAGGGCTGTTCGGTTGGATTTTGATGCAGGAGT
>CANXYC010507696.1:0-14235 GCA_948193065.1 Aleurites moluccanus
AAACACATCAAGTAAATCATATATCATGTAATACAGTTATTCACATATAAACACATCAAGTAAGTCATATAACACATATAGCAACCAACCCATATAAACACCCCTAACTCCAACTAGGGTTTAGGTGCTAGGGTTAGGGTTTCCAACTAGGGTTTCACCTAGGATATTACAGCCTTGGCCTTGGCCAGGCTATGCATTACAAAGGCCTGTCAACCTTGCTGGGTAGGGACCTGTCGACATTTTCCTTGAGCCCGAGCGGCCAATCCCTTCCTTGGGCCTCCAAATCTAACCCAAAACCATTTTAAACTTATCCAAATGATTCTTTAACATTTGTAAGATAAAAAAAAATAGCAAAACACTTGTACGTATCCTTAGTTATAAGTTGTAAAGGCTTAGTAACCTCACAAATACATTTTCATGTAAAAAGCTATTTTTTTTGAAAATATGATCGAAAAAAACTCATTTTCTCTAAATTAATATTCTTTTATCAAGGAATTCCATTTAACATTTGATATCCAATGCCTGATCATTAGGATTCGACTCAAATTCAAGTGTGTAAAAGTTTAGTTTCTATAGTTACCATAACTTGTAACGAGCATGAATAGGTAATGTAATTGGCATTACCTATATGGTAATGAGCATTATTTTGCTTTCTACCAAAATTCACAAATTTTTTATTTTTGAATGTAACGAGAGTTACTCGCTTGTAATGGGCATTACCCATTTTGTTTTTATAAATAAATAACTCATTTTATTTTTAGATTACTTTGCACCAAGTTTTCTCTTTCTTCTAATTTCTTCATATATTTAATTCTAACTAAGCAATGCACTTTTTGTCATCAAATATTTAAATATTTACAAGGAAATTCTCTAAGAAATCCCTAAATCCTCCTAAAAGTTGCATCCGTCAAGTGATTCTAAGATAAGTTTTTAGAGATAAGTTCTTGTATCTTACATTTAAGCTTGATTTAAGTTATGGAATTGTAATAGAAGTTATTAATATGCTATAGGATTACATTTATGAGTACTAATTGTTATTAAGAATAGTTAGTTTGGAAGATGCGAGAATTTATTACATTTATGTGAATAGTAAAATGAATTGAAACTTTTTCTCTCTCTACCTTCTATCTACATTTAATAATTAAATTAGATTTAATTGAACCTTAAGAGGCTTAGAATAGTAATAATTTCAATTTTATCTTCTTGGGTATAGAAACCCTAATTTGACCCAAATTGAGGATTTGTGTTTAGGCTTGGAGAATTAAGGGAACTAAGAAGTTGTTTACTTAGTTGAGGTATATTGAACTCTAATGGAGGTTATTGGCTAAAAAGGTTAGTATGAAATGTGTTAATGAATATTGTTTACTTCATTGTTACTCCTAAATGTAGACTATCTTAAATTTTGTTATTGTTATTCATCAACCTAAATGTTATTGTAGATCTCATTCTTTAAATGAAACTCTCGTTGAACCCCTTTCCTTTCTTTAACCCTTTATTTATTGATAGAAGGTTAATCCTTTATTTTTGAACGAAATTTCTTATATTTTCTCATTAATTTTTTGCCATTAAATTGTATTATTGAGCCATAAGCTATCTATAAATGATATTTCTATTGAAGGACCATGTGGGTCTTATATTGTTTATTATACTTATTGAATTGTGATTGAACCCTAATTATTGATGTGATAGGACACCTTTCCAATAAGGGACTAATTACTGGACTGTGTGCACCGTTGACTTAACTGTAACACCCTCAAATTTTATTTATATAACCTTGAATATATGTTGTTTAAGCATAAATTAAGTTAGTTTAGACATTAGAACATCACACTTGCGCGATTTGACAAATCGCTAAAAATCGACCCTTTGGATAGGTAAGCACACTGACATTTTGATTAATGAACAAATTTGAAATTTTAAATTTTTAATATAACCATTAGACTCATAAGCTGGAGAAATATAAGAAATATTATTTCAGAATTGAAATAGGACAAAAAAATAAATAGTTATAAGTTTCGGGTTCAAAATACAAATACGAGAAGTGTTAGGGGGGAAAATTGAATTAGCTGAAAGTTAATTAATATAAATAGCCATCTAATTCTCCAAAAATTAAAAATTCTCCTCCTTCCTCCATTGTTATAGTCAAGTCTCCTCCTTTCCAAAACTCCACCAATTTCATCCAAACTTCAAGAAAAATCAATAGAAAACTCGGTTAAACTACCGATTAAGCTAGTTTCCATCAACAATTCTAAGAAATTCAAGCTAGAAATTGATGAAACTCCAAACCTAAATTTCGGCCACTTGAAGAATTCAGGTGACTATGATGTTTTATTCATTATTTTGATTCATTTAGACTGTATAAATGATTATAAACATGATTAGATCGATAGATTTCAAGATTGGATCAAAATTGGAGAAAACCTAAAACTAGGTTTATGTTTGAAATAGATTTTTTGTATATGATTCCATAATTCTAATTAATGTTTAAATATGTTAGTTATAATCCATTTAAGGCTAAATATGTGGTAAAATTGATTATAGAATCGAAGAAAACCGAAGAACACTATTTTTGCCTGTTATAGGCAAATAGGCGTTTTATCGCGTAAACAATCGATTCGTCGGTTCTAGTGAGTTATATGTATATTATTATGCATGTTTAAACCTTTATTTGATCAAATTGAATCCATTTAAATTCCTAAAACTTTTTGGCCAAAGTGTTTCATTTGAGTTTTCCTTGAATTCATGCTCCGATTATGTTGTTTATTGATGTATACAAACCCTGTTTAATAATGCCTTTGTGTTTGTTGCCATTGGGGCTTGAATTGTGAACTTTGGCTTTTGATTAATATGTCCCAAAACTATATTTATTTAGTCCTAAAGTGGCGCACACCAAGTGCTCTATGAAATGACATTTGTTAATTTCCTTAAGAAACCAATTGTTACCAAATTTGCTAAAATGGGTGACTTTCTTTGTCACCAGTGTAAATGTATCTTCTTAACATATTTTGAACTTATACCTTAAATGATTTTTGTGGCATTTTGCCTATGCTATAATGTTCCTTTGTTAAGGATAATGATCCTACATGTGTTTACTTATCTAAACAACTCAATTGAGCTAGAGTTACAGAAATTGAGTCTTATTGAATCTCTTGCCTATTTGATATCTTATTTGATATCTTTAACATATTCTAATGTTTGTATGACAAAGCTACCTTACTGATGGGTTAGTGGGTAAATACCATTAGCATTGTGCATAATGAAATTCTAGTGATACCCTAGCTAGGAAGGGTTATGGTCCTGGCTATAGGGTCTGGTCTACCTTATGCTATTTACATGTTATATTGATAATGATATGCGTTTCATAGCCCAATATCTATTATATATACATGGTTATTATTTATCTCAGTGCCTATATATCTATATTTGATGTCTATAACCATTTCCCTTGATTTGGTCCTTTGATGTATTATCCATGAGTCAATTGTTAATACTGTTCATTTGTTATTTCCTACCTAGCTTAATGTATGATAATATATATATTGACTTACTGAGTATGAAAATACTCACCTTTTTAGTGGTTTTATATTTTCAGGTCAGGAATAGAGCTGGTCCAAGATTTCTTCATTAGTGGATTCAGCTTTGTTATAATAATGTAAATATTAAACTTGTATATATTCCTTGTATATATTTTAGATGCTCCATAGATATGTAAATTATTGGGATGACTATACTTAGTATGGTCTGTAATATTATTAGTTATTGATATTTAATATATATGAGATATGTTGAAATCAAATATGATCAAAGATGATGACAAATAGACTGATTATATGGATATAGATATGTCATAACAGGTGATGATTACAGGTTATAGAAGAGTTCTACGGGTGTCTGTAGCCTTATGCCGTTCCTACATCCCAGGACCATCATGTTTCAAAATTGGGACGTGACATTAACTAATAAAGTCTGAAATATCAATGACTTCACCTAGGGGAGATCTAGCATGCGCTGGGCATATGTTCTGATTATGCATATGTTAGATTGATATGGGAGCATTACTGCCCTTTACTGATCATTGTATTGCTTATTCTATCATTTTACATTAATTGGTGTTATTCCTTCTAGGCAGATACCTATTGTTATTCATAAATTTTATTTTTATCAACTATTCATTATATATGTATATTCGTATTATTTAGTAACCATTCATTGTAAATCCTAAGTATCAGTATATTTCATAACTTATTGAGTTGCAGATTCACTCCTCTTCTTATGTGGTTTCAACTGTTAGTGAGCCAACAAATAGAGTAGATCGAGCTTATTGATCATCCTTCATTTTGCAAGAAGTTTGAATATGTAAACTTGAATAATTTTTTTTATCATATTTAAATATTTTGAATGTTAAATTCTTAGTTGCTTCGTAGATCGAAATGTATTAAGGGCATTATTGGACTTTCCCTTATTCCTTATAATTGGTGGTTTGTTATTGCTTTTTATCAACAAGGAAAAGTGAAAATGTATTGAATGAATGTGACGTAGCGGAAAATAAATGAATTAAAAATGGAATCCTATTATAATCCGTTAATTCACGCACGAATACCGAAAAATAATCTTCTATAACATGTTGATTTTAGAAATACCAGGAAATAGGCATCAATTTCGTTGATTCAAAAAGAATACCGAAAATTGGAAGAAACAACTTTCAACAGAAAGGTTATTTTTAATTCAAATCAAAACTCCTTTAACCCTAAGGTTTACATAACTATATGTAGAAAATAAATTTCAGAAAACCCTAAAATATAATATGGTAATTTATTCCCAAAAAGAAACTATCACACCCCAACACCACCGATGCAACGGTCTAGGGCAAGGGTAGGCATAAGGCCACCATAAATCTGTAGAACCCTTAACTAAACATGTCTCATACATAATAGCATACACTTAATCAATGCAAATATAATATCTTATAAATTATCATCTTTAATCATAACATCTCCACTTGTTCCCTACTGATCAAAAGACAATAATTCTAACATCAATATAGAACAAATGAGAAACTACAAATGCTATACATGGCAACAAAATCATCCATTCATATCTATACGGAGCTCTAAGATAGTACTTCTCAATGGACAAATTTATATATACATAACAAAAATAATATTCAACATAATTACATCCAACCTTCTTATGAAGAAGAAATCAAGAAGCTCTATCCTCTGGATTAACTCTCTCTCAAGCTACACTAGCACCTGAAATCCACAAAAGAGGAATAAGCCTTCAACTCAATAAGATATGAACTACATAATGCGTTAAGTAAATCAAGAATCTGAGTGTCAAATCATGAATATATTTATATATACGTATACATATACGGGCATGAAGGGATCATAAGCTTATACTTGAAGAAAATATGAGTGCTTACAACGAATAGCACTATCAAAATCATTTCATAAATCAAATCGTGGTTTTCATTTAGAACATAAGAATGCCTGCAAAGGATGGCATTATCAAATCATATATAAGATAGAACTGATATCATGTCATACGTATCAGTAGCCTTGCTACCTTAATATGCACATATACTTGCGCGGGCATATGCCTAGAGCTCATGGCCCCCTCTAGGTGGAATACTGATAAAAACCCTATCAGCTGGGCTCCCATTGTGCATATGGACCAATGAATTTACTCTCATTGGGAAAAATATTCTATACTTATGCATATCATAGGTCATCATAATAAGAGGTTCACAAAAAATTCAGCTTTGGTCAAGAGACCATATATTATACATTTCAAAGGCTTGTTCATAATCTTGGTTCAAGAAGGTAACCAAGTCATTTATACATTAATTATTTACATGAAGAAGTAATCCAATAAAGGGTTCATATCATATAGTATATATATAAATATTTAATAATTTATCTCATAAGGAGGAAATGTATATTTATGTACGTCATAACTTACCTCTCAGCAATACTTTCCACAATACAGATCAACACTTGATTAATTAACTAGCCCCATCAAATCCTTGAACTGTCCAAACCTAAACAAATCTCCAAATTTTATAAATTAGGGTTTCCTCAATTAATAATACATAACATGGTTCCTTAAAATATTAACCATCTTATAGTCTCTATTATTGTTTCCAAATCATCAATTTAATTTATCTCTTAAGAAAATTGGAATTTATGAACATGGTTACTATTCACGTCACTACTCATCAAACTCATAAATTTATCGCATCTTCCATATTACTCATAATTAATAGCCTTATATGCTCATAACAGGTTCTATATAACTCATAATAATTATTCTAACTACCAAAAATTTTAATCTAAAAGAAAAAGAAGTTTGGAGAAAATTACCTTATTTCCCCAAAAAAAATAAGTCCTTGAAGAATCTTAACTTTGGAATGATGACTGAAGCCTTCTTAAATGAGAGGATATAATGATTTAATGCATTAACTCTGAGTATTAATGCACTAGAAAATAAATGAAACTGATTGGAGAAGAAATGAAGAAGAAAGAAGAAAAGAAAGAAATTATCGTGAAAAGAGAAGGGATACTGCCTCTCCATTAAATAGGCCACTGCCTCGCTAAAACCCACTTCGCTGAATTCCCACTTCGCCAAATGCCAACTCGACAAAGGCCACTTCGCTGAATCCTCTTCGCCAAATGCCACCTCGGTAAAGGCCACTTAGTCAAATCCTCTTCGCCAAGTCCTCTTCGCCAAATCCTCTTCGGCAAATGCTACCTCGGCAAATCCTCTTCGCCAAATGCTACTTCGACAAATTCTCTTTGCCAAATCCTCTAGAAATTTAAACAACAGAGCTATAAGTCCTCTACGGAACCTTTAAATCCGTGTTGCCTCTGTAGGAACCAAAGCTGGAGCGAATCTACTCAACTGGCTAAATTTCTTCGCATATTCTGAAATAGTCATACCAGGAGTCTGAACCAATCTCTCAAACTCAACAGCTTTAGTCTCCCTCATACTCTCTGGAAGGAACTCCTCAATAACTCTTTCTTTGAACTGATTCCAAGAAAGATATGCATTAGCCTGAATACTCCTCCTGAACCAGTCTTTAGCTTCAGCTTTCATCAAATAACCAACAAACTCTATGGCTCTCTTGTCTGAGATCCTTAAAATCTGGACCTTTTCTTTAATCTCATCTAAAAACTCTGTAGGATCCACCTCTCCTCTATACTCAGAAGGTTTGAGGTTCAAGAACCGCTTAAAAGAAACCTCCTCAACCAAAGGCACAACTGCTGATGGTGGTGAAGGAACCACTGGAGCAATTGGAACTACCGGTACTGGAGGTACCTGTTGCTCTCTTTGTTGCGAAATGAACTCAGCTAAAACCTCATAGTTTCTCTGCAACTGATCCAATCGCAGAGCCATACCAACCACATCTACCTGTGGCTTTGGAAGAACCTCCTCACCTCCCACTTTACCTACTGAACCCTCCTCAGAAGGTAATTCTCGCCTAGGACGACCTCTACCACATCCTCTACCTCATCCACAACCACATCTCGGAGCCATTGCTGAACTGATAAGGAAAACAGGATAACTTTAGACTTATAACTCCAGTTTAACATAGATTTATTCCAAAGAATACATAATATGATGAAACAAAATCCTATGCTCCGTAGTTATCTTAATCAGACATTCATGCTAGGGAACTTACACATCTATGTATCTATTTTATGGTCAATAAATCTATAGCTCTGATACCACCTCCGTCACACCCCAAAACCATTGGTGCGATGGTCCTAGGGCAAGGGTAGGCATAAGGCCACCGTACACACGTAGAACCCTTAGCTAACATGGATCAAACATATAACATAAACTAGCATCATGCCAAACATCCACATCTTATATATATCTTATTAACCTGATATGACATTTCCTCTTATTCCTTACCGATCAAAAGATAATTCTAACATCAATATAGAACAAGAAAAAGTCTACAATTTCATCCATGGCAACAAAAGAATAAGTAAGATCACACACATCTACAGAGCTTCTAAGAGTATACTTCTCATAGACATGAATACATATATATATAATTCAACTATTATCTAAAAATATTACATAAAAGAGTCTTCTTATAGAGAAGAAAATCAAGAAGCTCTATCTTCAGGATTAACTCTCTCTCTCGCTAAGCTAGAACCTAAAATCTACAGAAGAGTGGTGAGCATTCAACTCAGTAAGATGTGAACAATCAGAATGAATAACATATATATAATACTTAAATAGCAAATCTTGAACATGTACTAGGGTACTTGAAAGAAATCTTAACATAAATATTAATATCATAAGTGCTTACAAAAAGTAGCACTATCCAATCATTTCATAATACATATATGAATATCAAATCATGATTCTTTTTATGAATATAAATGTCTATAAAGAATGGCATTATCAAATAAACATAACATAGAACTGATATCATATCATAATGTTTGGGTAGCCTTGCTACCTTCACGTGGCACATATGCATGCGCAGGCATATACCTCAAGCTCATGATCCCCTCTAGGTGGAACACTGATACTATATCTTATCAGCCAGGTTTTCTCTGTGCACATTGTACCAATGAATTAACTCTCATTGGGAAAAACGTTCTATAATGTATGTTCCGTGATATACATATCAAGTATTGGTTCAATAATAATTAAAAGTGATCAAGAGATCACAACATATAAATAACATATCATATTATACATAACAAAGGCTTATTAATGAACTTGGTCTAAGGAAAATAACCAAGTCATTATCAATATTCAAAGATTCTATTTAAGGAGTGTTTCAATAAATTGAATTCATAAATATATATATATATATATATATGAATATAATATACTTTAGCAAAAATTCTCATATGGAGAATCATACACATGAAACGAAATCCACACTTAATTCTTAGCACTAAAAAGTTTTCTAGTCAAGCTCAACTCTTGCTCAAATCCAAAAGATCCTTAATTCCTTAAGCTCTCTTCTCCTAAATAAAAATCCCCAAAATTCCAAAATTTAGGGTTTTCTCAAAACAATCATATAAAATAATCCTCCATAAATTCTAAGCACCTTAGAGTCTCTATAAATAAATTCTAGGATTAATTTAACCATTAATAGAGGATGAATAATAGTTATAGAGAAAATCTACTATTCATGGCACTATTCATCCAAAAATCATAAATCTTCATACTACTAAATCTAACCACAATTATTAGCCATTAATGCTGACAAAAGATCACCCACGACTTAAAAATAACTACTCTAGCTAACAAAGAACTTAATTCAAGCTAGAGAAAAGATTTGAGAAAATTACCTTATTTTCCTCTCCAAAGAAATTTTGAAGAATTTGGCATGAATTGATGCTCTTATAGTCTTTAATTTGTATTTTATAGCATTAATAAGGCTTAATTGGAGTATTAAAACCTTAGAAATGAAGAAAAATGATTTATGGTTGAGAGAAATATGAAATGGAAAAGAAGAGAGAAGAAGAAAGAAAGAAGAGGAAAAGGAAGTAAGAAAGCTACTGCCAAAAAATAAACTCCGAGTTTACTATTCACGCTACTATTCATGGTTATTGTTCACGCGCACTGTTCACGGTTACTGTTTATGAGCACTGTTCATAGTACTGTTCATGTGCACTGCTCAGGGTTACTGTCCACGTGCACTGTTCACGACATAAGCTGAAAAAATTCACTTCGGTAGTACATACTAAACCAACTCTATCTTGAGCTACAAAAGTCTAAATGCCTCGATTCTTCCTTTCACTTAAACTAGACACATGAGGCTACAACATATTTTAGATTCTTTCTTTAAAACCTTGAACATAAATTCACAAAATTCTTCACAAATATAAACTCTGAAATTCAAATCAAAACAAACAAATCTCACTTCCAAAATAAACATTCCATAACAAATTTTATATACATCATTATAAGAATTTCAGAATACATACAAGCAAAAAAAATCTTAGGTGTTACAAAGAGTTTCAAGAGATAAAATCTTTAACTAGCTCTATAATTTGATTTAATGAGTCTTAATGTTAATTTAGAGGTTTAATTAGTGAAAGAAAGTATGATTAGAAGTAAATCATTAGAAATTCAGAATTTTCTATGACTTTACAGAATCTTGAGGCTGAGTTTTCGTACCCTTAAAGTTGAAATTTGAAGATTATTAATGCATAAAAGTTGTATATCATGTCTAGATTATTTGTCTTTAAGGAAGTTTTGTCAAATTCTTTTTGTGTTGAGAGATATAGATCACTGAGTAACACTGACTCGGGTTAGGGTTTGTACTGAGAGACCCTACTGAGTTTTGCAATTTCGAGAATCTTAAGGTCTGATTCAGGAGAAACTTAAATATGAAAAATATTCTCTGTGTCTTAGCTAAAATCTTCTGAAAACATAACAGAAATTGGATATCTAAAAAGTGAGTTATAAGCAAAAAAGTGAGGGGTGTCCGGATAGAAGTTGCAGGGTAGATTACATATTTCAAGTCTGTCTTCAAAATTTCACTATAAATTATATAGAGCTTAGAAAAATCTGATTTTTTAGATATGTTGGAACTACAAATATCTAATTTAAGTAGGAAAAAGAGTTGAAGCAATTGAACAGATAAAACTTGAGATATGAATAAAAGAAGTAGGACTGCCCAAAACCAAAAGTTAAGAATCAAAGGGTTTTTACAAAATTAACTTTAGAATTGTGTAATTGAATGTTGGTTTAGTGCTAAAATATATTCCATATGTGTTATAGCTTCAAGAAGGAAAGAAAAGAAAAAGGAGAGTGAGAAATAGAATCATCCATTTAATTTTTGCTAGGAGAAGATGTCACTTCTTCATTTTGTATTTTGGAGGTGAGTAACATATATATATTTTATTACTTGTGTTTGAACTCAAATTAATTTGTTGTAAATACTACCACATTGCTCATTGATAGATAATGAATCCTATTTGTACATTGTTCATTGTTGCTCCTAAATGAGTACCAAACCATTTGTTTTGGATATTGAAACTTTTTGTTTATGATAGTACTATTGAATAAACCCTTGAATTCAATTGTTAAATATTATTCATTGTATATGAAATTCAAATGTTAGCAATAATGGAACTACTCATCCGAGGGAGTAGATATAATATCATTAGACTTGTGCATAAGATTACATTGTCATCCCCAGTTAGGAGAGGGGTAAGGTCCTAGCCTTGCGATCTGATCAATCGTATGACTTTATTGATAGGCATGTTACCGGATTGTACTCTCTGCCAAATTTATCAGTAGTTATTGCTAATGACTACTAAAATACTGATTCATTAAAATTTACTAAATTGATTCATTGATATCGTATAACCTTGAAACTTATGTTCAATATTCCCCAATTTGATTATTTATTCATTATATTCATATTAAAGTAATCACCTATCATAATGATATGTTTATTATGTCTAACTCTAATGGCTAATTTACATTATCGTATTCCTTTGTGATAATCAATTTTATTGCTACATTTTTATTCTTAAACCTTGTTGTTTTTTCGTAAAATTAATATATAGGGGTTCTACGGGTTTATGGTACCTTACGCTTTTATATACCCTAAGACCATCATATCTCCTGAAGTGGGAGACGTGATAAATGTATATTGAATTTATTGATACATACTCCCTATTGAACCTTATTACTCCTTTATTTGTTAATACTTATTATATTTCATCCATTACTTAATTGAATGGGAACTATAATCCATTCTTGTGAGCTAGCTTTGAAATACTTAGCCTCACAAATATGATGGTATAGTTATTACTCACTAAGTTATTACTCAACCTATCGTGGTTTAATATTTTTCAAGCGCAATGTGAATTGGAGTGGTTTCCAAGGACTCTTCCTTCTTCAACTTTTTCACATCTCAAAATGGGAATGCGACAATCTTAGGGCATGAGTAGGCTTAAGGCCACCAAAAACCCGTAGAACACACCAACCTAACTTATAGCAATAACAAACAATATCTATAATCATCCACAATCCAAAATCTATAGCCATTAATGCATTTAATATATTCCCTATAACTCATACACAACTATTCTAACAACCTATAACCTCAAATTATAACAGAAATTGAAATATGAAAAAAATATCTATTTCTCCTCAAACGGAGATTTTGAAGAAATCTTATTTTGAAATGATTCAATAGCTTTCTCAAAGTGTTTCCCTTTTAAAATAGAATTTTAATGTAGGTATTAATGTCCTAGAATCATAGATGGGATGGATTTAGGGTTTGGTGGTTGAGAAATAAAGAAGAGAGAGAAAATGGTTTAATTTTCGGACAAGTAACAAATGAGCTGATATATATAAAATCCAACGCTTCACGCTCGTGAAAGAAGGACTCACGCTTATAAAGGTCGACATTTCACGTCCGTGAAGATGACCTTCACACCCGTGAAAGCAATTTGATGAAAATACAAAATTTAGACAGAAATTTTTTGCATGATCGTGAAGACTAACTCACGCCCGTGAAGATAAACTTCACTCCCGTGAAGGTAAACTTCACTCCCGTGAATGAAGATTATGTGGTATATCTCAACATCTCTTCAATCTAACTTATCCAACACAACTTAACATATGAAACTCTTTCTAAGAGCTATCTATACTTAACAAATCACATTTTAAGATACTGAACTGACAGAAAATAAAATAGAACAAAAAATCGAAATTTATCACAACTTAAATAAATCTATTTAAAAATAACCAATCAAAATACAAAATATAAATAATACAGATAGAAGTTATTACTCTAGATGCTATATGACTTATGGATTAGTGAGACACATATATCTATTATAGTATTACTATTAATGAAATGAATGGTACTATTGTCCAATGTATATATTTTAAATCATGTGATAAATGACTAAGTAAATAGAGCTTGAGAATAATTTAAAATTATTAAAGAACTGTGACTTGATAACTGTGGACCCATAACCCACAGGATCGAGGATTAAAATTAGGCTTTATTGATATAGAAATGCTATTTTTATACAGGTTAAGATTTTGGAATATTGATATTTAATGAGGGGACATCATGCTAAATTTTGTTTTGAATTGTATATCAAAAGGGATTCTTCCGAATTGTTGGTTGCTCTAAATTTTTTCATATTTTATGACTAAAATATTTCTAAAATGGGGAGGTGACTCTAGGAATGGCAATGGGGCGGGGCGGGGGCGGGGGAACCATCCCCATCCCCACTCTCGCCTTAGCGGGGAATCTCCATCCCCGTCCCCATTTCATATACGGGGATAATTTAGTCCCCATTCCCATCCCCATGAGGATCTCCGTTCCCCATTTAAATTTTGTATTACTAAATTTATTTATATTTATAAAATTCATAAATAATAGCTAAAAATATAAAAAAAAATTATTTAAAAAATATTAATAAATTCAAACACACAAAACATCAACCAAACATAATTAAAATATAAATATTTTAATACATAAAAAATATTCAGTAATATTTTTTAATAAAATATTAAAAATTCAGCATATATTAAATTATGAGTACTTGAACAAATTTAATCTAATAAGTGCTTTTAATAAATTCCAACAATCTAATAAGAATTATTTATTGAACAAATTATTCCTTATATATATATATATATATGTGTGTGTGTGTGTGTTATTAATTAATATAATTTTATACAAAGAATAATTAAATAAATATAATAATTAATGAAGTATAATAACGGGTTTTAATGGGGACGGGGATGGGGTTCCTCATGGGGTGGGGAATACACTCCCCGTCCCCGTCCCGTCCCCGCTAACGCGAAAAAAATATTTTTCATTCCCGCCCCCATAGGGAGACAAATCGGAAAATTCTCATACCGTTCGGGGCAAATCACCGCAGAGAACGGAAATTCCCCATCCCATTGTCATCCCTACAAATGGAGTAGTAATTTCTATTAATATTATTATTACATAGAAATATACAAAATTTAACTAATTTACACTTAATATTTATTAATTTTAACTTATGTCCTTGTTAAATTTAATTTATTTATAAATTTTATCAATTTTGACATAAAAATTTGAGTGAAAGAAAAATATAAAATGTAAATTAAGAATATATGTTTTTATTTTTATAATTATTTATTTTAAGATAAAAAATAAAAAATAAAAAATTTTCCTTATTTTTCTACTTCGACTAATATATATATATATATATATATATATATATATAT
>CANXYC010507728.1:0-10065 GCA_948193065.1 Aleurites moluccanus
CAATGACACCACCAAACTTGAAATTGGAACTTAGTTGAAGAAATGGAGGAGGTAAGATGAATACTTCTACCAAAGCTTAAAAGAAATCTCCAAAAGCTTCAAAAATTCATCAATGGCCGAACCACAAGATGAAGAAGAAGAAGAAGTTTTCCTCTTCAATGGGAGGGAGCTCACGGTTTTTGGGTGAGAGAAAATCAAAATGCAGATTTCTTTTGGTTAATTAATAGTTAATAGAGCATTGAAATCTAATCCCATGCAACCCATTTCATAAAGCTTACTTTAAGTCCTACACATGCATCCTTAGGATTATAATGTACCAAAACCTTGTCCCATTGAATCAAGAGGAGTACAAATGTCACTAACTCCTCCCTTCTACTCTTTTACTCTAATTAGGTCCTTATAAATTTCCAATTAAATCCCTACTATTTATTCCCTTTTGCAATTAAGTCTTATTATTTTTGTAACCTAATTTGGCTATTTTATTTTATTTTATTTATTTTATTATCATTATTTTATTTTTCCCAAATAATTAATTAGCAATCAAATACACATGTAAACACATCAAATAAATTCTAAATAATTAAACAAAAATTCCCGAAGGTCCTTAACAATACTAGGCTCGGTTAGGACTTTGTGTTACATTTGCTTTCTAACTGTGTCTCTAAAATTATTTCCCTTCAATTCAAGACGAAAGGACCACATACTGAAAATAAAATCATGCATTCATGTTATGGCTTTCTAGGGTATTATATTTTACCCCCCCATAATTAAATTCATCCCCGAATTTAAATAGAAATATACCTCTATGCTGAAACAGGGATGGATATCTGCTCTGCATCTCCTGCTCGCTCTCCCATGTACACTCCTCCATCGTCTAATTCCTCCATAGCACTTTAACCATAGGGATCTCTTTGTTCCGAAGCTTCCTAACCTGTCTATCAATAATCTGCACAAGTAGCTCCTCGTAAGACAAATCCTCACTAAGATCCACATCCAGCATCTCCAAAATGTGCGATGGATCTGATACATATCTGCGCAACATCGATATATGGAAGACTGGATGTACGTAGCTCATACTAGGAGGAAGAGCCAATCTATAGGCCACACTGCCAATCCGCTCAAGCATCTCAAACGGGCCTATAAATCATGGTGATAGCTTGCCCCTCTTTCCAAATCTCATAACTCCCCTCATTGGTGAGACCTTTAAGAAGACATGATCACCAACTGAAAACTGTATATCCTTCCTCTTCGGATCAGCATAACTCTTCGGCCTACTGAAGGCAGTCCTCATTCGCTCTTTGATCAGAGGAACCTTCTCCATAGTCTCTCTAATAAGTTCAAGTCCCTCTAGTTACTTCTCTCCCGGCTCCACCCAACATACTGGAGATCTGCACTTCCTACCATATAGTGTTTCAAATGGAGCCATACCAATCAAGGAGTGATAACTATTATTGTAGGAGAACTCTATCAATGGCAGATAATAATCCCAACTACCCTTGAAATCCAAAACACATAATCTCAACATATCCTTCAAATTCTTGATCGTCCTCTCCGATTGCCCATCTATCTATGAATGAAAGGCAGTACTAAACCGTAGGTGGGTACCCAAAGTCTCCTGAAATTTTTGCTAAAATCGAGATGTGAACTGTGTATCCCTGTCAGATATGATCACCAAAGGAACCCTATGAAGACGCATAATCTTATCTACATATAATTGTGTGTACTGAGCTGATGAATAGCTGGTCTTAACCTCCAAAAAGTGTGCAGACTTCGTCAACCAATCAACAATAATCCAGATAAAATCATACCCCCTCGAAGTCTGTGGTAGACCAACTATAAAATCCATGGTAACCTGTTCCCATTTCCATTATGGCAGCTCAATCTCCTGAAGTAGCCCTGATAGCTTCTGATACTCAAACTTGACCTGCTAATAGGCTAATCACATAGATACAAACTGAGCTACATCCTTTTTCATCCTTGGCCACCAATAAACATCTCTGAGATCATGGTACATCTTAGTAATCCCTAGATGTACACTGTAAGCAGAATAGTGTGCCTCTCGCATGACCCGATCCCATAGCTCATCACAATCTGGTACACAGATACGCCTCCTACATCTCAATACCCCATCATAAATAGTGAACTCTGTCATCCGACCACTCTGAACCTCTCCCTTCAGCTATAGAAGATAAGGATCTCTGTCTTAGGCCACTTTTATATCATCTATCAACAGTGACCTCACCCGAAATTGGGCTATTAGAACCTGGTTCTGATCCTGGAAGCCAAATCCAACTTTACCCCCACATCTGCCAGCTGTCTCAAATCTCTGATCAATGGTCTCCTGTCAGTCACAATATGAGCAAGGCTACCCATAGACTTCTTGCTTAGAGCATCCGCCACTATATTGGCCTTCCATGGGTGATAGAGAATCTCACAATCATAATCCTTCAAAAGCTCAACCCATCTGCGCTACCTCAGATTCAGATCCTTCTGCTGAAATATATACTGCAGACTCTTATGATCAGTTTATATCTCACATTTAGACCCGTATAAGTAGTGTCTCCAAATCTTCAAGGCAAAGATAACAGCTACCATATCCAGATCATGAGTTGGATAATTTGCTTCATGCTTCTTTAACTAACTAGAAGCATAAGCAATTACCTTACCTATCTGCATCAGAACACACCCTAGGCCAATTCGCGAAGCATCACAATATACTGTAAATTTCTCCCCCTCCACTAGTAATGCCAAAATCGGAGCAGTGGTAAGGCAATACTTCAGAGTCTGGAAGCTATGGTCACACTCATCCGTCCATACATATCGCTCATATTTCCTCATCAATCTAGTCAAAGGAGCTGCAATACAGGAGAAATCTTTCACAAACCTCCGATAATAACTAGCTATACCCAGAAAGCTACGCACCTCTAAAACACTGGTAGGCTGGGGCCAATTAGCTACCTCCTCAATCTTCTGAGGACCAACCATAATACCCTCCTTGCAGATAACATGTCCCAAAAAGCATACCTCAATCAACCAGAACTGACACTTGGAAAGTTTAGCATATAGTTGGTGCTCCTGGAGTGTCTGTAACACAATCCTCAAATGCTCCCTGTGCTCCTCCTCACTCCTAGAATAAATAAGAATGTCATCAATGAAGACGATGACAAACTTATCCAAATAAGACCTGAACACCCTGTTCATCAGATCCATAAAAGCCACTGGAGCATTTGTTAACCCGAATGGCAATACTAGGAACTTATAATGACCATAACGGGTTCTGAAAGCAGTCTTGGGTATATCTCCACTCTTGATCTTCAGCTGATGATACTCAGACCTCAAGTCAATCTTAGAAAAATAGCTGGCACTTCAATCTTAGAAAAATAGCTGGCACTCTGCAACTGATCAAATAAGTCATCAATCTGTGGCAATGGATACTTATTCTTCACTGTGACTTTGTTCAGCTGCCTATAATCAATACACATCAGCAGGGAGCCATCTTTCTTTCTCACAAACAGAACTAGTGTACCACATGGAGGACTATTAGGTCTGATAAACCCTTTATCCAATAGCTTCTGTAACTGAATCTTCAACTCCTTTAGTTCTTCTAGAGCCATTCTATAAGGTGGAATGGATATCGGGTTTGTGCCTGCATACACCTCTATCTCAAACTCTATCTCCCTATCAGGGGGCAATCCTAGCAACTCCTCAGGAAATACATCAAGGAACTCTTAAACCACTAGTATCTAATCCAATCGTACAGAAGACCTCTATACATCCACCACATGATCCAAATAGGTTGAACAACCTCTCCCTATCAACCTCCAAGCCTGGATAACAGATATAAGGTTAATCCGGAACTCCTGAATATCATCCTGAAACTCAAACTCCTGCTGCCCCTCAGGCTGGAATCTAATCCTCTTCCTATAACAATCTATCACTGCTCGATGTGTAGTCAACCAATCCATACCCAGTATCACATCCAACTCAAGCACAGGCAACTCAATCAAGTCAATACGCAGAATACGATCATCAATCTCAACAATACAATTAGGATAGAAATAGTCAACATCCACATAATTCCCTATAGGAGTAGTAACAGACAATGAAACATCTAACAACCTCCTCTCCTTATTCAATTCGAGTGCAAAATGTGGTGACACAAAAGAGTGAGTTGTACCCGAATCGAATAAGGCATTTGTAACCTCATTTTAAACCAGAATAGTACTTATGACAACATTATCCGATCGCTGAGTATCCTGAGTGTTGACAGCGAAAACCCTGCCCTGGCCCCTGCCAGTTGAAGCCTAACTGCCACTAGGAGCCTGACCTCCCCTACCTCTGCCTCTGGCTACTGTCTCTCTACCCAAATTCTGGCTGGTCTGAACCACTGGCTGAGATACTGTGACTGATGGCTGCTGATCAACCCTCAATGGACAAGTGTTCATATAATGGCCCTGCTGGCCACACCTCAAACATACACCTATCCGCCTCCAGCACTCCCCTCCATGCCTCCTACCACAATACCCACAAGATGGTATACCAGAAGTTTGAGTAACTGGCCTCGAAGAACCCTGGGAGTAAGTAGGTGCTGACTGAACCACAGGCTGACCCCTACTCTGTAGCCTCCTCCTCTGACTACTACCCGTAGATCTCTGCTCAAATCTAGGTACTGGCTCTGTCTGCCTAGGATGGGAGCTGCTCTCCCCCCTCCTACTGTGTGATCCCGGGCCACCCTTCCTTTTCTGATCCCTCTTGGCCCTCTCTGTCTTATACTTTTCTTCCATCTGAGTGGCCTTATCTATTACTGTGGTCAAAGAAGTAAACTCTGTGGCAAGAAGAGCATTATGTAAGGCAACATGTAATTGCCTCTTGAACCTGCTGATCAAATCTACCTCTGTAGGTACTATATGAGCAGCATATCTACTCAGCAGAATGAACTCCTCGGCATACTCCTTTACAGAACGGTCCCCCTGCTCCAGCTACTCAAATCTCACCAAATTATGGGTCCTCACACCCTCAGTGATGAACTCATCTATCAGACCCTGACAGAACTCTGCCCAGGTGGGTTGGTGCTCTCCATATAGCCTGGTCTCCATATGCCTCAAAAATCACGTCCGGGCCTTCCCTTTAAGTAACAAACCTACCAACTCTATGGATCTCAGTTCAGTACAAGGTAGTCTCCTAACTATCTTCTCCACCTCCTCCAGAAAATCCATATGATCTGTACCTTTGTCCCCTCTGAACTCTGGTAAGTTTAGCTTCAGAAAGCTAAACATGGAGACTCTACCCTCCTCTATCTCTCTCCTGCCTCCCTGTACAGCTGGCTCCCTCTGAGCCCCCACTGGCTACACAGGAGCTGGTGCCACTACCTCAGGTACCACTGGTGGCTGAACTACTGCAGGAGCAGGTGGTGGCTGTGCCTGCTGTCTCTCCCTCCTAATCTCTACCATCTCTCTGCTCAGCTCCATCAAACCCCTCATCATCTCAATCCTTCAAGGATCATCTCCCTTCTCTGAGTCCTCTGAAGTTCGTCAGGACAGAGACGGACCCTCAGATACACTAACCTCCCTCACTAGGAACTCATTGGAGGCAACCTCAGCCTCTCTAGTGTCTTTGTCTCTGCTGTCAGACATGTCTATAATCTATCGAAAAAATACAAAAACAATCTCAGAATATAGTAAAAACGCAAAATATAGACATATAACAGATGGTAACAACAATAAATGATAATAGAAATATATGACGAATGAAATCTTATGCTCTATAGTATACTTAATTCTACCCCATTCTATAACTAACACTATTCCTCTGTAATACAGTCACTATTCATCTGTTACCTAGATTCACATTATGAAACCTAGTGCTCTGATACCACCTCTGTCACGACCCAGTTTCCCAGACCACATGGTCCTAGGGCGCGAAAATACCGATGGCGACCGGCACCCGTAGAATTCAGTACCATTACACAGTCTATCAACTTTAATATATTATTCATTTATTATAATTACCATCCATTATATTATCTTGTTATTCATTTTGTTAACCTATCAATTATTCTATCACCATTCTGCAGTTGGTTGTCACAAGCATATACCATATATCATGCATCCATATAATCAATATATACCATCAATATCATATATAAACAATGTTCATCTCCTAGCTACCCAATACATTCCCATGGAGCAATTAGATCATGAACACCAAAATAATATAAATACAGTAATCCAAAATAAATATATACATCAGAAAGTCCGTAGCAGGAATCCATAGAGAAACAAATGACTGGATCCTGTAACCTACTCCTCTCCTGAAAGGGGTAAACAAACAAAAAAATGAGTATGGATGATACTCAGTGAATTTACATGCATCCCAATAAATAATAGGCACAAATAGGCAATGGTATAAGTCAAATGAAATACAGTAGACAGTAGGGATATCAAGGTACAGTAAAGCTCAAGAAATAATAAATATGCTCGATTACATATGGAAAGGCAGATAATGAGATGGATTGTATGAAAAGAAATCATACAATCTCCAAACAATCAATATCACTGGACCATGTAGGTCACTAGTATCATATAAGCATAAGGTTGATCAAGCTCTATAGTCAGGACCATAACCCCTCATAGCTAGGGTTCAATACTATAATGTGCACAAGGTCGACAGTATTTCCCCACTACCCTGTTGAATCGGTAGTTCTGCCAAACAATATCAGGGTCAATAATAAGGGATACCATAAGCAACAATGGCATCCGGATATCAGTCAATCAAATAACAGTCATTTTGGTATCAATCAATACAATATGTAATAAGCTCATTGGCAATGTCATATACATTATACAATCAATTATCATTCACAATTTAATAATTCAAACATGATATTTGATTCAACGTAAACTCACCTAAACCTTCTAATAGCCAATGCACTAGCCAATTGAACCAGTTCCACCAAAATCCCTAATTTTGGCTACTTTGAAAACTCGAATTCCATAATCTACAATTCTACATCAAGTTAACCATCAATTAGTTGTTCATTCATATCCGATTGATCATTTCTAACATCAATTAGAAATTCCTAATACTAATTCAACACATTCAATCTTACAACTTCAATTCAAGCATTCAAATTGGGAATTCCATCAAATTTGAATAATCTAATGCAATCAAACACTAAACCCATTCAATTAAATCTAAATAAACACTAAATCATTAATCAAATCAAACAAAACAACAATTTACCCAAAATCACTATGTTGGCCGAATTCTTCAAGGTGTTTGGCCTCCCAATCCTTTGCTCCAATCAACAATCTAAGGCTAGAAATGGATGAAGCTAAGTGAATAATTAAGTTTTTTTTATCAAATTTCATGAAATTTGGTTAAGAAATGGAGAAGTTATGAATAAGAAGAAGAAGAAAGAAAAGATGATGGACTGCAATGGAGGAATGAAATGGAGGAAGAAGAAGCCGTGAATTTGAAGGCCAAATAAGACAAAATAAATTGTAAAATTATAACTAAATCCCTCAAGTTTCATCCTTTACATTTTGGTCCTTAAATCTTCTGTAATTTATTCTGACAATTATGTCAGGATTTAAATATCAGTGTGGGAAGTGTATAGACTTATGTTAATTTATCCTTATTTATAAAAATAGTTATGGAGTCATTCTATAACTCCGACCGTCCCATTTTCACTATTCACCTTGAATTTCCCTTTATTTATCAAAATGCCATTGTTCACTTTTTCAGTGTTCCTAATTGATTTTCACTTCTTTCTTTTCACCAAAATTACACATAAATTATGGTCATATTTTACCCCCAAGTCAACTTCAGAAATTCTTCTGTTGACCGGACTGCTAATTTCTCGGCAGTGTTCCCGACACCGCCAGTTTTCGAAAAAGTTTTAAATTTGTTTTCTAACTGTGTCTCTAAAATTATTTCCCATAAATTCAAGACTAAAGGACCATATACTGAGAATAAAATCATGCATTCATGTTATGGCTTTCTAGGGTATTACAGAAGTGAGAAGCAAAGGATTGGGAGGATTTTCATCACAAAGATTTCGTCCATTTAGGTGATATTGAGGTAAGAGTTTATTTCTTGAGTTTGATTGATGATTTAGTGTTTATTTAGGTTGAATTAGATGGGTATAATGTTTAATTGCTTTAATAGTGGCTAATTTGATGGAATTCCCAATTTGTGTTGGTTAATTGAAGTTGTAAGATTGGATATGTTGAATTAGTGTTAGGAATTATTAATTGATGTTAGAAATGATTAATTGGATATGTATGGATAGCTAATTAATGGTTAATTTGATGTAGAATTGGAGAATTGTTAAAGGTGATTTTCAAAGTAGCAAATTTGAGGAAATTCGATGGAATTGGTTCAATTGGAGTGTGAATTGGCTAATTGGATTATTAGGTGAGTTTACATTGCATCAAATATCATGTTTGAATCATTGAATTAATAATTGGAAACCATTTGTAAAATTCACCTTGTGGCCGAACCACTTTTGCCCTAATTGTGCCCATGTTTTGCTTTTTTTTTTTTCCTTAGCCATTTGATCCATTTTAATGTTGTTTAAATTGTGTTTATTGATACCTTTGCTTTATGTGAAAATATACCTTGTGTTTTGTTGAATTGGGTGAGCCAAATTTGTCACCAAACCTAACCTATTGGCTTACCATTGTATGCCCACCAAGTGTTCGATGAAATGCCTAGTTCATTTGCCTTTGGCCTATTGATTTGCATGCCATAGGCTTACCAATTGAATGACATTGTCGTAAGAGACATTGGCATGCCAATTGACCTACCATTTTCGGTCACCGAACCAACTTTTGTTTCATACCTTTCCTTATTACCATGCTTACTATTATTGATTGTACATTGTATATGACATTGACAATGAGCATAATGAATATTGTACTGATTGATACCGAACAAATTGTTATTGTATTCATTCTATTATTCTGTCAAGAATTCTGCAGTTGGCTGTATCATTCATATATCACATCATAAACCATCATATAACTCATAATATAATCATCAATATATCATACATATTATTCATTTCCTAGCTGACCCATACATACCCATGGAGCAGTTAGATAAAGAAACCTCAAATATAAATACTAAAATCCAGAATTATACAGAATAGACTGTAGTAGAAATCCACGGAAGACAGACGTCGGGATTCTGCAACCTACTCCTTTCCTAAAATGGTTAAACAAACAAAAAGGTGAGTATGGATGATACTCAGTGAATTTACATGCATCACAATAAATTTTAAGCTCAAATAATGGTTTATATAGGATAAGGAATAATGACATAGGGTAAATTATATAAATGACAGAATCGGTATCGATGAACAGTAGGAATAGCAATGGTCATATCCAAATAGGAAAATCAATATGTTAAGACAGATAGAGGGCCATGAACTCGTAGACTATGTGTAATCACATAGTCGGTCACATATATCATATAAGTATAAGACTGATTAGGTCATATGGATGGAACCAATATCCCTTCCCAGCTAGGGAATTAGTATCAGTGTGCACATTGCCGACAGTATGTACCCACTACCCTGTCGGTGAGGCAGCTCTGTCAAACCACATTTGGGCCAATAGAAGGAAATAACATATCAATAGATACCATTATGCAACAATAGTACCATCACTGTCAATATGATCAATATCAATCAAATCACATAGAATATGGATCAATGGCATAAGAAAATATGACAATTAAGTAAGGATACATATTATGGTAAACAATAACGGTATAAAGCAAAAGTTGGTTCGGTGGCCGAAAATGGTAGGTCAATTGGCATGCCAATGTCGCTGGCGACAATGGCATTCAATTGGTAGGCCTATGGCATACAAACCAATTGGCCAATGGAAAATGAACTAGGCATTTCATCAAACACTTGGTGGGCATACAATGGCAGGACAATAGGTTAAGTTTTGTGGCAAATTTGGCTTGCCCAATCAAACCAACACCAAGCCACATTGTCCAACAAAGCATAGGTATCAAAGAAACACAATTAAACAATGGTAAAATGGATCAAAT
>CANXYC010508086.1:0-19544 GCA_948193065.1 Aleurites moluccanus
AATTCAGTACTCAGCACTATCATAAAGTGCGCTAGGGAATATAACATCCCTCCCTAGTAGGGGTCCATAAACACATTAACCACATAAGGGATATTTTCCCTACGACTAGAGAATATAACATCCCTCTCTAGCAAGGGTCCATAAACACCAGTGTGCACACAGTTGATGGAATTTACCCGTTATACCATCGAGATAGCCCTGTTATATACCATATGGTGTGTCTTCAAATAACAGTAAATATAGCATATTTATACCTCATATAGCTATAGAATAATCATATATACATATATGAAGAATAGTAGAACAAAATTGGAAGATGTCAAAAAAATACCTGGCGGGGCCCAGTTACGCTGCCGCAACTGGCTCTTGCCGTTACGGGTCCATTTTGGGATTTTTGAGTAATTTCTGGTTAACTATGTTGCTAAAGGATTTAGGTGGGCCATGAGGTACCGTTTTAAAGCTTAGGTCAAGACTACATGATTGGGGCAAGTGGTGGCCCAATTGGCTTTCTGGATTCCATTTTATAGAAAGACAATGTTTATGTCATTTTAGATCGTTTCGGTGGGCTTATTTACGGGCCAATTTGCACTGTATGTACTGTATGATATGTTGTTTTATCAGTCCAAATAACTTTTTATATGATATATGATGCAAATCATGCATGATTATACATAAGGACTCACTTCTATCACAATCAGATCACTTGTCCCCCAATATTGCTTCCGAGCCCTAGTCGGCCCGCTGCTCTACACTCCGAGCTGGAGTATTTGACGGTTCACCTATTTTCACATGTAACACTCTGATAAGATGTAAAAATATCACAAAACACATTATTCACATAAAAACACATCAAGCATACACTGTATGCATTATCAATCTTACTTTGCAAATTTTACACAATTTCCATTCCATTATGATATAAACCCATTCCATCATCACATATAGCATACATTACACAAATTCATCACTTATATACCATATTAAGTACTCCTATACACTTAACTCCACATTCCATATCAAATATATACTATATTCAAATTTACCTTCAAAGTACTTATATCAATCATCTTTCACACATCTAAACTTATACATTTCCATCATTTTCGACACTTAACAATATTCAAACTTCACTTTATTAATCACATTAGCCTAACACCTTAAACTAACAAAGTCAATATTGACCAACTTGTATAGAATTCATTTCATTCATCCATGTTTCAACACCAATCAAATAACATATATATGCATCAAATGTATAACATTTAGGCATTTAAACCTATTAAATATCAAAACACAAAACACCATTCAAGTTTATTACATTTGATCAAAGTGAATGTTCTTCCAAATGAATTTCTTTCCATCATTCAATCATTAATTCATTACATACATATCAAATACACTTCATTTGAACAAAAAGATTCATCAAAACAACACTTTTATTCAAAGTTCTTCTTATTAGGGTTTCAATCCAACTTTTTGAATTCTAACCATTCAAAACATGTTTTAATCACTAATAAACATCAAAGAACATCTTACAAATATATTTGAATCAAAAGAATTTCAAAATCAATAACTTACCAAAAGTTGTTCAAAATCTTCAAAGGATTAATTTGTTACTTTTTCTAGTTTTTCCTTTGAATCTATGGTTATATTTGTGTTTAGGATGATGGAATTAACATGTTTCCATCAAAAAATGAAAGAAAACAACAAAGTTTGGTTTGGATCAAGGTTGGCTGAAATGAAGAATGGTGGAGAGAGAAAGTTACTGCAATTTTTTGGCTAAGGAAGATGATGAACAATGAAGGGGTGGGAAAAATAAAGATTAAATATCAAAGGCATAATCCTATACTTTGAGTTTATGATAGAAATGGTGAAACCTAACTATCCAACCATCCATTTCTTCATCTTTTCATCCAATGGTTAGATTTAGATAAGCCTAAATGTTACCATAAGCTTGCATACATTATATAACTCCATATTGCAAAAGAAAAGACCAAATTGCCCTTAGTTCAAATGAAGCACCTCAATAGAGGAGCTTGCTTGGAATTATTTTCAATCGGGTTAATTCTCCAACAATTATTTAAATAAACTTAATAATATCATTTTCATGTCCTTAAATTCGTTTCTACCTTCAAATATAGTGTTAATTCCATAAAAATTCAAAGGGGTGTGAAATGACCATTTTGCCCCCAATTCACCAAAAACTCAAAATTACTCGATTTTGTCAACCTTTAAACCACTTCTAAGCCTAAAATCACTTCATATAACATGCATATCTATCAATTTCATGCATAAACACATAACATTCTCAAGTTCAAATGAAAGAAAAAAATTTCCCCCCAAGTTCCCCTTTAATAGTTTAGGTTAGGTTTAGGCTAAGGTATTACAATTGGGTTCAGCCAATTTGTTGTTATAAAAAATGCAGCATGAGTTAACATGAATAGTTGTTATTCTAACAACCTAAATGTAAAGATATCATGTTAGTTAAATGAATGCATGAAATTACGATCTTTTAATTACGTGCATTGTTGTCATTATTTTATTGCGAATCCCCAACCCTCACTGTGAATCCAAGAAGATCTTGTTGTCTTATTCTTCCTAGTGAGTCAATATCCATTTTCACTAAAATGACCTTGAGTGATTGTAATACCCTAGGAAATGTTACAGTAATTGAACGGTATAACTAGTTATTGGACCGGGAAACACCGATATAACTAAGGAATTTCAGAGAATTTTTACAGTAATTAATTTAAGTTAATTTTTCTCAGTATTATGGCTAATGGGAGATTAAGAATAATTATAGCTAATTATATGAAGAAAGTATGAAAAAGTATTAAATATGTTGGGAAATCAATAAAGTGACAAAACAGTAAATAAGTAGAACTTTAGGGGTATTTTGGAAAACTCACTATCTATATTCTAGAATGGCTCTAAAACCATTATTATAATAAACTACAGATAAAAATATGCTATTTCAGTTCCCACTTTGAAATCTAATTCCCAACAGAATTGACATAATAAATTACAAAAGGAACTAGGGTCAAAGTCCAATTATTAGATAGTTTAAGGACCAAAATATAATTTACCGATTTTGCATACTATATAAGTGTGCCTTAGAAGATTTTTGCCATTCTTCTTCCTTCTCTCTTGCTTTGGCTGAACCTCATCCCATCACTTCTCCACCATTTTTCATGCCATTTCTTAAGAAAAACCTATGAAAAACTTGAAAATAACCTTTGTTCTTCAATTTCCAACCAATATTTTACGTAGAAAATCAAAGAATTTCAAGAATATTTTGAAGGAGGATTTCGGTACTTCATCCACCAAAGGTAATGAATTGATTTCATTGATTAATTAGATGATTTAGGTGTTTTTGATGATGAATAGAATGGGTTTAGTGTTCAATTGCATCAATTTATGAATTTGGTGAGTTTTCCCTAAATTTCAAACCCTAATTCAAAGTTTCATGATATGAAACTCTAAATTGATGTTAGTTAATGTTTAATTAACTTAAAATATGTTAATTTAAGGTTAATGGATGAATATTTTGTGATTGGTTTGATGTAGAAAATCAAGAATTGGAAGACTGCCAATTTTGCCTCCTTTGAAGCTTTAGGTGGGAAATCAATTTTCCAAGATGATTTGAAGTTCTAGGTGAGTTTAATATGCATCATTTGTCATACCTAATATGTTGAAATATTGATTGGAAACCATCCTTGAAATGGCAATCTTGGCCGAATGCCATTAAGGCATTGTTGCCTTTAATTTTTTGCTTTGTCTTGCCTTGTTTTGTTATTTCAAATTGATCTATTAAATGTTATTTATTGATGGATATCTATTTCCTATTGTGCTGCTATGATTGTGAGCTTATTGTTGATTATATGGGAAATGCCAATGTTGCACCATAAGCTAGCCAACCTGTCCATTCAAAGTTGCACACCAAGTGTTTGATGAAATGCCTAGTTCATTTTTCCATAGGCCTATCACTTACTTCCATTATAGGCCTACCATTTGAATGCCATTGTTGCCAGCGACATTGGCTAGCCAATTGTGCCAACCATTTGACCATTGATGACCATCCTATATTCCAACTCAATGTTAATTGTTAAACTAACTGTTATTGTTTACTTACCTCCTATTGCTTAATTACAGTCTCGTTTGATTATTTCACGAGTTATTGATTATTAATGAGACAATTGATATATAATGATGTCCTTTGACTTGTTTCCATACCTATATTGATTATAATGTGATTTGACAGAGCTTCCTCACCAATGGGGTAGCGGGTAAATACCATCGGCAATATGCACATTGTTTACATGATACCCTAGCTGGGAAGGGATAATTGTCCTAGCCATAAGACCTGATCAATCTTATGTATATGATGTAGATCAATATGAGCTACTACGTGTTCATAGCCCATTATCTGTCTTATTTACATGATATGACCTTTGTTAGCCTATTTTCTTGTTCCAATTTTTTTATTCTATAACCTAATTTCTCATTCTGTAATTGGTATGTAGCCTATTTGTTCATTAATTATCTACCTATTATTTATTATTATCCTAACCATTTTCTATTGGATGATGCATATTAGATTCACTACATATTTAATACTCACTCTCTTCATTTGTTTCCCCTTTTAAGGTGCAGAGTAGGAGGCAAAATCCTGTTTGTTGATTTCCCTGTGGATTCCTGCTACATCTAATGACAGTGTAATTATTTTGGCACTATATTTTGTGTATTATTCTTAGCTGCTCCATGAGTTTTGTATATGGTATAGTTAGACTATATATATGAATATATAATATTATATGGAGTTTAAATGTTGATATGGCATGTGATGATAATGATTATAGACAACAGTATAGTAAATTACAGAATAACAAATTATAGAGTATCATAATATAAAATGAGTGTTAAGTGATTAATTGGTTAATTTTGAGATAGTAAATGATTATAGGATGTGATACTGGGTTTTACAGGTGTCGGTTGCCTGTGGCATCTCCTACATCCTAGGACCATCATGTTCTGAAATCGGGAGGTGACAAAGGTGGTATCAAAGCATAGGTGTATATGAATAGTAATTAGATACAGAGTAATAGACTTAAGTAAACCCTGGAGCATAGGAATTTGTGTTTCATCTTTTGTTGTATTCGTTAAGTATGTATTAGTATTTTGCGATTATGTATCATTTTGAATTTGTTTCTATTTTCTGTTTTCTATTTTTTGATAGTTTGATAGAGATGTATAACGATATAGACAGAGAGAATACCAGAGAGGCAGAGGTAGCCTCTAATGAGTCCCTTGTATGACAGATTACAGAGGAACCTTTCAGATCCCGACGGATGATAGAGGAGACTGGTAGGAGTGATGACCTCTGAAGGATGGAGATGATGCAGGGGATGATGGATTTACGTAAGGAATTAGCATAGTTGAGGCGAGAAAGACAGAATATGCCACCACTAGTAGCACCAGTAGTGTCACCTCCTGCTGCACCAGTTGTTCCCCCAACTGCTCATGCTTCAGCTCCTGTATAGCCAGTAGTAGTTCTTGATGTGCCTGTAGTATAGGGAGGTCGCCGAGCTATTGAGGAGGGCAGTGTTACTATGTTTAACTTTCTGAAGCTTAATCTACCATAATTCAGGGGTGATAGAGGAGAGGTGCCTAATGATTTTCTAGAGCAGATTAAGAAGGTAGTTCGGAGACTACTTTGTTCTGATGCCAGGGCAGTTGAACTAGTTACTGAAGAGGAAAGCATGGACTTAGTTTTCTCGACATATGGAGCCTAGACTATATGGTGATCATCCTCCCACTTTGGCAGAGTTCAGATAGGGGCTTATTAATGAGTTCTTGACAGAAGGGGTGAGGACTCAAAATTTGATACTGTTTGAATAGTTGGAGCAGGGTAATAGGACAGTTGAGGAGTATGTAGAGGATTTCATCAGATGAAGTAGATATGCTATATAGATTGCTCCTACTGAGGCAGATTTGATCAACAGATTCAAGAGAGGGTTACATACCTTACTTTATAATACCCTGCTTACTATAGAATTCACATCTCTAACTATTGTTATTGATAAGGCTACTCAGATGGAGGAGAAATATAAGTCAGAAAGAGCTAAAAGAGATCAGAAGAGAAAGGGAGGACCTGGTTCACAGAGTATAAGAGGAAAGAGCAGCTCCCAACCTAGACAGATGGAGCCAATGCCCAGATTTGATCAGAGACCTCTATCAGGCAGTTAGGGGAGGAGGACTCAGAGTAGGGGAACTCTAGTGCATTCAGCTCCTAATTATTCACAGGGTTCCTCTAGACTTACTACTCAAATGCCTAGTGTGCCCATTTACAGTTTTTGTGTTAGAAGGCACGGAGGGGAGTGTCGATGTCAGTTAGGTGACTGTTTAAAATGTGGGCAACATAGACATTTCATTAATAGATGTCCTATATGGGGTGAATAGTAACCATCAGCATTAGTTTCTCAGCCTACAGTATAGATGAGCTAGAATGTTACCAGAGAGGCTCTTGGTAGGGGTAGAGGTAAAGCTCAGGCACCTAGCACCAGTTAGGCCCCAAGCAGCAGACAGAGGTCAAGGGCGAGTTTTTGCTGCTAATACTCAGGAGGTGCAGAGATCAGATAATGCAGTCATAGGTATGATCCTTATTCATAATGAATTAGCACAAGCATTGTTTGATTTGGGTGCTACACATTCCTTTGTTCCACTATTGTTTGCACCTAAGCTGAATAACGAGAGACAATTATTAAGTATCCCTTTAGAGATAACTACACCTATGGGTGAGAGTATAAAAGTGAGGTATTTTTATCCAGACTATGTGTCACTACCCGTTCTCGGGACACGACGGTCCTAAGATGCGGGAGATGCCAAAGGTGACCGAAACCCGTAGAACCCATTATCCCATGCAATCATCTATTACCATCAATTTATTAGTCAATTACTTAATTACTATTCATTCTATCAATCTATAATCTGTTTGTAAAGTTTACTATAAATGGATGTAACATCATTATATCATTAATTATACTCCAATATAATCCATACATATATTTTCATAAACTAACTATACCATATACAACCCATGGAGCAACTTGAATATGAACATACAAAAATATTGTGTTCATATAATTACACTGATATAAAAATACTATAGAATCCATAAAAAGTCAAAATACTGGGATATTTGTCTCCTACTCTGCACCTGGAGATGGGAAATAGTGAGAGGGTGAGTATATAAGATACTCAGTAAATCTAATATGCATCGACCAATAAATAGGTAATGGAATATCAATAAATAATAGGCAGACGAAATAAATAAATAAATATGCTCAAAAATCTCTGGATACAAAATCAAGTACAGAAATGACTGAAAAGTTAGTACTCATATCAAATGAAGGTATATCACATGGACAAGATAGATATAGGGCCGTAAAACACATAGAATATGTGTCAAACACATATCAATCTCATATTAATAAACATAAGATGGATCAGGTCTTATAACTAGGAATGATAACCCTTCCCAACTAGAGCATAAATATACAATGTGCACAATGCTGACATTATGTACCCACTACCCTATCGGGGCGGCAACTCTATCAAATCACATTGGAATCAATAGAAATAAGAAACAAGTCAATAGATGCCATTACATAATAATGGCATCACCAAGTATCAATAACTCATCATCAATCAATTCAATGAGCAATAGAACCAATGGAATAGCAATAATAAGTGATTATACAATGACCAAAGGTTTGGCAACCAACAATAGGATATAACATAAGTTGGTTATTTATAAACAAAAAGTTGACGCAATTGACTTGCCATTGTCACTGGCGACAATGGCATTCAAATGGTTGGCCTATGGATTTTTAAGCTAGGCATTTTGACAAACACTTGGTGTGTAACAATGAAATGACATTTTGGCAAGGATTTGGTGCAACTCCAACATTGCCCCAGTTATCAATAATAACATACATTATAGGCAATTCCATAGACATTATAAACACAACAATTAACAACATTAAATGGAACAAATTGGCTTAGGGAAACAAGCCAAAATGAAGAAAAACCAAAGGCAAAAATGCCATTTAGGGTTTGGCCAAAATGGCCCTTTAGGAGGTGAATTCCAAACTTCAATTTAACACTTTAGGCATGTTATTTGATGCATAAAAGACTCACCTAACACTTCAAATGTAATACCCTAGAAAGTCATAACTCATATGCATGATTTAATTCCTAGTATATGGTTTAAAGGCATTGAAATGATGGGAAATAATTTTAGAGACACAGTTAGAAAGTGAACAAATTATTTTTCCATAAATCGGCGGTGTCGGGAATACTGTCGAAAAATTAGCAGTCCGGTCAACAGAAGAATTTTTGAATTTGACCAGAGGGTAAAAGAACACATAAATGCATGTGTAATTTTGGTAAAAAGAAATAAGTCAAAAACATTTATGAACACTGAAAAAGTAACCAATGGCAAAATCGTAAATAAATAAACTTTAAGGTGAATAGTGGAAATGAGTCTGTCTGGATTTCAGAATGACTCTGAATCTATTTTTATAAATAAGTATAAATAAAAATAAGCTTTTTGATTCCCTACTTTGAAATCTAAATCCTGACAGAATTGAAAGAATAAATTACAAAAGAAGTTGGGGTCAAAGTATAATTACTTGGAAACTTAAGGACCAAAATATAATTAACCATTATGATTTTTATATATAAGCCGACACTTAGAACTTTTTTTTCATCTTCTTCTTTTTCTCTCTTATGGCTGAGCCCTTTATTCATCTTCTTCCTCCAATCTTCTTTAATTTTTCACCAAGATTCTTAAGGAAAATTTATAGAAAACTAACAAATCAACCTAGTTCTTTCATTTGCCACCATTAATTTGCTTGGAAGAACAAAGGAATTCAAGGAATAATTGATTGAAGCATTCGGCCACATCTTCCATCCAAGGTAATGATGTGTTTTTCTTGGTTTAATGCTTCATTCATATGATTTAAACATTGAATTTGATGGGTTTTAGGTTAGATTGCATCAATTGATGCATTTGGATAGAAAACCCTAATTTTCCTAGCTTGTTTGAAGTTGTTTGAATGAGATTGATTAATTAGAGTTAGTTTGTGTTAATTGATCTTAGAATATGTTAATTGGAGGCCATTAGGTAACTAATTGATGGTTATTTTGGTGTAGAAAATCAAGTTTGCAAAAGTTGTGCATTTTTCCTCCTTTGAAGCAATTGGGTGGAAATCAATTTTCCAAGGCATTTGGAAGCTTTAGGTGAGTTCATTATGCATCAAATAACATGTCCTATGCATTGGAATGTTGATTGGAATTCATATGAATGAACCCCATTTTGGCCGAACCTATAGTACTATTCACTTGCCTTGATTTTTCTTTGTTTTTCCTTTGAATTCCTATGTCATTTTGATCCCTTTTATGTTGCTTAATATTGTACAATTGTATCCTATTGTGTTGTTGACAATGTGACATTGTGTTTGTTGAATTGGGCATGCCAAATTTGAACCAAACCCTAACCTATTGGCTTGCCATTTTGTGCCCACCAAGTGTTTGACAAAATGCCTAGTTGTTTTTGTCTTGGCCTATTGCTTTGTATTCCATAGGCCTACCATTTGAATGCCATCGTCGCCAGTGACAATGGCATGCCAATTGGCCTACTGATTTCCTTTGCCGAACCAACCTTTGTTCCATACCTTTATTGTTTACTAAAAAGCTTATCATCGATTGTATAGCATATATTACAATGTCATTGTTTCTATTACTAATTGATTGAATGGTATTGAGCTTATTGATATGGAGGATACCATTGTTGCATAATGGTGTCCATTGATATATTTCTTTCTTATATTGATCCTAATATAGCTTGACAGAACTACCGATCCGACAGGGTAGTGGGAATATACTGTCGGCGATGTGCACATTTTATTACTGATACCCTAGCTGGGAAGGGTTATGGTCCTGGATATAAGATCTGATCAGTCTTATGCTTATTGATATTGATATTACCGGAGACTATATGTTCGCATATAGTCCATACTGATACTACTGGAGACTGTATGATTTCATATACTTCATCCCTTTATCTGTCTTTCCATATTATACCGAGCCTATGATATATCTATTGGTTATTTTGTCACCATCTGTATTTGATTTTGTAAATTGTTTACCTTGATCTATTGATACCATTGTTCCATTTGTTACCTATTATATTTATTAGCGATGCATATAGATTCACTGAGTATCTTACATACTCATCCTTTTCTTGTTTACCCATTTCAGGAGAGGAGTAGACTGCAAAATCCCATCTTCTGACATCCAGTGAATTTCTGCTCACTGTTGATATATGTAATTATTTTGAATTCTATGTTTTTGGTGTTCATAATCTAGCTGCTTCATAGGGTATGTATAGGTTAGTTAGAGTATGAATATGTATATGTATATGATGATGACTTATGGTAATTAATGCTAATATTATATGTGATGACAGTTATTACAGCCAACTGCACTAGTTTACAGAAAGAATTATAAAATGACAGAATGAATGGTAATTAAGTAAAATGGTTAATTACTCGATGATTATAGAATATGCATGTGATACTGGGTTCTACGAGTGCCGGTCACTATTGGCATCTTCCGCATCCTAGGACCATCGTGATCCGAAAATGGGTCGTGACATCAAATAAGCCACCAAAATTGATTTGCCTCCAATTCTTCAAAGTAGGCAAAAATGACAAATTTCTTCAAATGGATTATCTACAACAAACTAACCATAAATAACTCATCAATTAACTTCCAATTAACATATTCTACACTCAATTTACATATACTAATCCAAAATCACCTAGCCAATTCATACAATTTAGGTTTAGGGTTTGAAAATTGGGGAAAATGCTATATGCATCAATTGATGCAATTAAACATATTACCCAATCTAATTAACATATAATAAACCTAAATTAACCATAAAATCAAACAAGGCAACGATTTACCTTAATTTGATGAAATGGCTGAAAATTTCAAGTGCTTGGTTTCTTGAAATTTCTTAATTTCCAAGGTAGCAAATGGATGGAAGATGGAAAATATGTGATTTATTTCAAGTTTTCATTGATTTTCCTTAACTAAATTGAAGGAAAATGGGTGGGAAATGGAAATGGGATTTTCGAACAAGAAGAACAAAATGAAGAACAAAAAAATTCTAAGCGCAGCTATAACACCTCACCTAGAACCTAGAACCTGAACCATAAAGGGGCAAGTAGGGAGAAATTTTTTCTTGATTTGAAAGTTGTGTATTATTATATGTTTGTGCTTGAATTGAACATATGTGCATGTTTTATGATGTATTATATTAGTTAAAGAGGTTTAAAAGTTGTTAGGACGAAATCGGGAAAATTTGAGTTTATGATGAACTGGAGGCAAAATGGTCATTTCACACCCCTTCGAGTTTTTATGGAATTAACATTATATTTGATGGTAAAAAAGAATATTAGGACATGAAAATGATGATATTTTGTTTAAATGAGTTATTGTTGGAGAATTAAACCCGATAGAAAATAATCCCAGGCGAAACTGCTCGATTTGGGATTTCAATTGAACTAAGCGTAAGTTTGTCTTTTCCTTTGCAATATGGAGTTATATAGTGTATACAATCCTATGGTATCATTCTAGGCTTATCTAAATCAAACCATTGGATGAAAAGATGAAGGAATGGATGGTTGGATAGCTAGGTTTCACTATTTCTATCATAAACTCAATGTATAGGATTATGACTTTGATATTTAAAGTTGATTTTTCCCACCTCTTCACCATTCTTCATCTTCCTTACCAATTCACCAACCATATTTTCTCTCTCCTCCATTTGTATGGTTCGACCACCATTGATCTTCATCATACCTTGTTGTTTTCTTTCTTTTTTTGATGGAAACATATTAATTCCATCATTATGAACACAAATATATCCATAGATTCAAAGGAAAAACAAGAAAAATCAAAGAATCAAAGCTTTGAAGTTTTGAGGTTTTTGAAGAACTTTTGGCAAGTGATTGATTTTGTGATTCTTTTGATTCAAATATGTTCTTAAGATATTCTTTGATGTTTATTAGTGTTCAGAACATGTTTTGGATGGAAGGAATTCAAAAAGTTGAAAGGAAACCCTAATAGGAAGAACTTTGAATCAAAATGTGTTTTTGATGGATCTTTTTATTCAAATGATGTTTATTTGATGTGTTTAACATGAATTGGTGATTAAATGATTGAAACAAATTCATTTGGAGGAAGAATCAAAATGGCCAAATATGATGATGAAGGAATGATGATTTGATGTTTGTTATTTTATAGGTTTAAATGATGGAATGATGTATATTTGATGCATATGTATTGAATTAGTGATTAAATGATGGAAAGAATTCCATTTGGATGGAATTCTAGTTTGGACGAAATATTGAAGTATGGATAATGGTTTGATGCTTTGATGTTTGATAGGTTTAAATGGATGAATGTTATACATTTGATAAATATGTATGTTATTTGATGGATTGGTATTGAAAAATGGATGGATGGAATTAATTCCATTTAGGTGGAACAATATTGACTTTGTTAGTTTAATGTGTTAGGTTGATGCAATTTGAAAGGTAAAATTTGAATATGGTTTAATGGTATAAGTAATGGAAATGTATAGGTTTAAATATGTAAAAGATGATTGATGTGAGTACTTGAAAGGTGAACTTGAATAATGGTATATGTTTGATATGAAATGGTGAACTAAGTATATATGAGTTCATAATATAATATATAAGTAATGAATATGTGTAATGTGAGTTAAATATAGTGATAGAATGTGTATATTGCATAAAGGATTGGAAAATGCATATATTGCACAATGTGAGGTTGATACTGCATACAGTGTATGCTTGATGTGTTTTGTAATTTTTTACACCTTATCGGAGTGTTATATGTGGAAATAGGTGAACCATCAGATACTCCAGTTCGGAGTGTCGAGCGGCGGGTCGATTAGGGGCTCGAATAGTGCATTGGGGGACAAAGTGGTTAAATTGTGATTAAGGTGAGTCCTTATATATAATCATGCATGATTTGCATCATATATCATATGAAAAGTCATTTGGACTGATAAACCGGTATTTGCTAACTTACAGTACCTAAAGTGCATATTAGCCTGTAAATAAACCCGCCGAAATGACCTAAAATTTGTCTGTCCATAAAATGAAATCCAAAAAGCTAATTGGGTCACCACTTGGCCCAATCTTCTAGTCTCAACTTAAGCTTTAAAATGGTACCTCATGGTCCATCTAAATCCTTTGGTAACATAGTTAACCATAAACTACTCAAAAATCCCAAAACGGACCCATAACGGCGAGTGTCAGTTGCGGCAGCGCAACTGGACTCCGCCAGACATTATTTTAACATTACCCAAATTTGTTCTATTTTTCATTATATATATATATATATATATATGATTGTTCTACAGCTATATGAGTTATATTTATGATATTTATCTTATTATATGGAGACACACCTATATGGTATTATAACAGGGCTACCTCGATGGTGTGGCGGGTAAATCCATCGACCATGTGCACACTGATTTTTTACATTGACCTCAGCTAGAGGGGGAGGATGTACTCTAGCCGTAAGAGCCGATCGCTCTTATGTATGGTGGATTAAGCACAAGATAGTGCTGAAGATTACAATATAAAGTTATAATTGTGCTATATCAGTACAATTGTACTTTTCATTTGACCCACACCTATTATATCATATGTGCGTTGACTCGTTCATTAGATACTTGATATTTCTTCACTTGTTAACATATATGAATACTTATATGAATATTTACATGAATATTATATGAATATGTATCTAGATACTTACATGGATTCTTATATAAATATTAATACAGTTACTTATATGGATATGTATTTGGATACTTACATGGATTCTTATATGAATATTGATACAGATATTTATATGGATACTTATACAAATACTTGTTTTACTATTTATTTTCTATATTATTTGATTCTACAGGCCATTCATGAGCAACCGTGGTATTATGAACATTTACTACATTTTTATACATATAGATTCACTGAGTATTTTTATACTCACCACTTCAGTGGTTATCATTTTCAGGTCTACAGCAAGGCTCGTTTTTCATAGGCACTTCCTATCCTCGCCGTGGAATTTTGAACTTGTGACATGTAAATTCCAGTCCCAAAAGTATATGTAAATATTTGTACAATATAGAGGTTCCATGGTACTATAAACTAAGTAATGGCATGTATATATGTGTGTTTGCATATTTATAGATTTGCATATAAGTTATACTATGGATATATATATATATATGTTATGCTATGAATGGAAAAGATTTGATATACAGATATATATATTGAGTTGATATTGGAGATCCAGAGGGATCATTGATTTGAGTATAGATGTTAAAGTAATTTAGAAGTGTTATTTTCATATTTTACAGCTGGGCATAGCCATATTATAGAGGAGATGTTATCAAAATTTTTGCAGTATTATTAAGCTATTTAAGCTGATTTCATAAATTGCATGCCATATAGTACAGTTATTTGGGTTCTTCATGGTACTGGTAGCTTAGGCAACACCCGTACCCTAGGACAGTCGCGGCTCCCAGGTTGGGCAGTGACAAAAGTGGTATCAGAGCTAAAGGTTTATATAACCTATAGTGTTTGCATATTAGTAGTAATAGAAGTACCATGGAATCTAGGATTCTCTTATATCATCAAACTGACAAGTCTTCTTCTTTGTTTGAAATTCTGCGTACCTATGATCTAAATATTCTTTTACATGTTGATTTGTACAGTGTGTTATGATGTCAGAGAAGGGAACTAGACGTGCTAGGCCTAGTGAGAGGGATGATTATCATGGATTTAAAGAAGAAGTAGAGGTTGTTTTTAATGCTTTCACTATACAGAGAACTCATTCTGAGCCACCCCGGTCACAGAGAGGAATTAAGTATGATTTGATGGGTGATGCTCCCTGGAGATAGGAGATACAGGAAATGATACAGGAAATGAGACAGGAACTTTTACAGACCATCCAGATTTATATTGCACCATAACCTATAGTGGTAAAACAACCATCTCCATCTCCGGTATAGCCAGTGATACAGTTTGGGATATCACCAACACCCCAAAAAGAACTAGCAATATTACAGGGTGTCAGGACATGCATAATTATCCCAGAGGGTGGTGTAACTGTTAGGGAGTTCATGAGACTACGACTACCCACTTTTACAAGAGAGTATGTTACTGACCCTAGTGACTTTATTGATAGGGTTGACAGAATAATTCATACACTACCTTGTTTTGATGCTAGGACAATAGAGCTAGTGGAATTATTACTAGAGAAAGATGTTGCTACCTGTGTTAAAGAACATATTGATGAAAATATTCACAGCAATGATCCTATGGATTAGGAAGAGTTAAAACAGAGAATGATGGATAGGTTTTTGGCAGAGGGCTTATGGGAAAGTAATATTGTGGCAGATATAAGTATTAGGCCTCCTGTTCCTAGATATTTTCAAGGCCCTAGTAGACTAGTTCAGAAGATGACATCATTAGTGCCCACATGTGCTTATTGCGGGAGGAGACATTTTGGGGCATGTCATATCAGATCAGGGGCATGCTTTAGATGTGGACAGTTAGGACATTTTTATAGAGATTGCCCTATGTTCAAAGTTGCATAGTTTTTAGAGGCAAGATCATCCCAACCATCAGTGCACATAGGCAGAGGGGGTATAGGTAGAGGCAGACCAGTAGGACAGAGTACAACAATAGGACAGCCAGTAGCTGGTAGAGACCATGGGCGTGTCTTTGCAGTGACCCAGCAGCAGACCCTGAGATCCTATGAGACAGTCATAGGTATGATTTTTTATGCATAATATAGTAGCTTTTGTGTTATTTTATTCGAGTACAACCCATCCTTTTGTGTCACTTATTTTTGCTGTGAAATTGGGGTTAGGTAGAAAACCTTTAGATATATCCTTAGAAATAACCACACCAATAGGAGATAAGGTTATTGTAGAGCATAAGTGTGATGTTTGTAATATGAGAATCTGTGATAGATCCTTCCTTGCTAAATTAATTGAGTTACCTGTATTGGAATTTGATATTAACCTGGATATGGATTAGCTGACTGATCCTAAAGCTACAATTGATTGTGCATTAAAGAGAATAAAGTTTTGACCTGATGGACAGGAAAAGTTTATGTTTCAAGGGGAGACTAACAGACATATATCAGGGTTAGTGTCTACTGTATATGCAGTGAAATTGATGAGAAAGGGGCTTATTGCTTATTTAGCAACAGTGATTGACACTACAGGGGTATCTAGAGAGTTAGAACATATTTTTGTGGTAAAAGAATTTACAGATGTATTTCCAGATGATCTTCCAGGACTGCAACCAAAAAGGGAGATTGAATTTGTGATTGAGGAATATCCTAATTCCATATTTATTCCACTATATCGGATGCCACCACCAGAGCTAAAAGAGTTGAAAAAGCAGTTATAGGAGTTATGTGATAAAAGTTTTATTCGACCTAGCAGTTCACCTTGGGAAGCATCAGTCTTGTTTGTAAAGAAGAAAGATGGGTCATTAAGGATGTGTATTGATTATAGGCAATTGAATAAGGTGACAGTGAAAAATAAGTATCCTTTGCCTAGGAATGATGACTTGTTTGATCAATTATAAAGGGCTTGTTACTTCTCCAAGATAGATTTGAGGTCAGGGTACCATCAATTGTGGATCAAATGTGAACACATTGCAGTTTTTGAGGGATAATCAGTTGTATACAAAATTTTCTAAATGTGAGTTCTGGTTGACAAAGGTGATATTTTTGGGACATGTTGTTAGTAGAGATGGTATAAAGATGACCCACAGAAAGTTGAAGCAGTTGCAAATTGGCCATGTCCCACTACTGTTACTGAGATCAGGAGTTTACTGGGTATGGTAGGGTATTACCGCATATTTGTTAAAGACTTTTCCAGGATTGCTGCACCAATGATAAAGTTGACCCGGAAACAGGTGAAGTTTCAGTGGAGTGATGAATGTGAAAAGATTTTCCAGACTCTTAAGACCTGTTTGACCACTGCACCAGTGTTGACTCTTCTTACAAAGGCAGGCAGTTTTATTATATACTGTGATGCTTTGAGGATTGGCTTGGGTTGTGTTTTGATGCAGAATAGGAAAGTGATTGCCTATGCTTCCCGCCAACTGAAGAAACATGAGGTGAGTTACCCCACCTATGATTTAGAAATGGTATCAGTGAAATTTGCTCTAAAGATATGGAGGCATTATCTGTATGGGGTGAGATGTGAGATTTACACTTATCATAAAAGTTTACAGTACATCCTGCAGCAGAAAGAACTGAACTCGAGGCAGAGGAATTGGGTTGAGTTGTTAAAAGATTATGATTGCCAGATTCTATATCACCCTGGGAAAGCAAATATGGTAGCAGATGTCCTTAGTAGACAATCAATGGGGAGCTTATCACATGTAGCTGCTACAAAGAGACCACTAGTATAAGAATTGCGGGAGTTGATGGCTGATGGTTTGACTTTGAATTTGGAATCACAGGGGCAGGAAACAGTTTTGATAGCCCAGTTCTAGGTGAAACCTTTGATAATACATAAGATAAAGAGTTCCTAGAATAAAGATCTATAATAGGTGAAGATCAGAGATTCAGTGCAAAATGGTAAAGCTCCTGACTTTGCTATTAAGGGAAAATGTGTTAAAATGTAAGGGGCGATTATGCGTTCCTGATGTTAAAGGGTACAAAGAGCAGATTATGAAGGAGATTCACTATTCTTCTTATACGGTTCATCCAGGGGTGACAAAGATGTACCATGACTTGAAAGAATTTTATTGGTGGCCTAATATGAAGGGTAATGTAGCAAAGTTTATTTTCAAGTGTTTAGCCTGTCAGCAAGTGAAATTTGAACATCAGAAATTTTTCAATTTGCTTCAAGAGATCCAGCTACCAGAGTGGAAATGGGACCAAGTGACAATAGATTTCGCGGTAGGTTTACCAAAAACACAGAAAGGATATGATTCAGTATGGGTGATAGTAGATAGATTAACTAAGTCAGCTCATTTCTTATAAGTAAAGACAACTTACACAGCTGCACAGTGTGCCTAACTCTATGTGGATAAAATTGTACGATTGTATGGGGTTCTATTAGTGATCATATCTGATAGAGGCACTTAATTCACTTCCAGGTTTTGGCAAAAATTCCAAGAGGCATTGGGCACTACCTAGCATTTCAGCACAACATTCCATCCTCAGACAGATGGACAGTTAGAGAGGATTATTCAGACATTGGAGAATATGTTGAGATTGTGTGTGCTAAATTTAAAAGGCAGTTGGGATCATTTCCTACCGTTGATAGAGTTTGCCTACAACAATAACTACCATTCCACCATTGGAATGTACCATATGAGGCTCTTTATGGTAGGAAGTGCATATCACCTATATGTTGGGTAGAACCGAGTGAGAAGCAGTTAGAGGGGCCAGATTTGATCAGTGAAACAATGGAGAAAGTTCCTATTACACAAGAGAGAATAAAGACTACTTTCAGCAGACAGAAGAGTTATGCGAATCCAAAGAGAAAAGATATGCAATTTATAGTGGGTGATCATACGCTTCAATTCCAGGAGATTGAAATTGATGAAATATTGTCTTATGAGAAAATTCCAATACAGAATTGTGGATCATCATATTAGACAGTTTAGAAATAAAAGTATTCTTATGGTTAAAATATTATGGCATAGCAGAGGTATAGAGGAATATATCTGGGAAAGTGAGGCTGAGATGAAACATAAGTACCCCCACCTTTTCTAGGAGTTAGGTTTTTATTCTACTTATAACCTTAAAGTAAATTCGGGGATGAATTTATTTGTAGAGGGGTAGAATGTAACACCTCACCTAGAACCTAAAACCTGAACCATAAAGGGGCAACTAAGGGGAAATTTTTTCTTGATTTGAAAATTGTATATTATTGTATGTTTATGCTTGAATTGAACATATGTGCATGTTTTATGATGTATTATATGAGTTAAAGAGGTTTAAAAGCTGTTAGGACGAAATCGAGAAAATTTGAGTTTTTGATGAACTGGGGGCAAAATGGTCATTTCACACCCGTTCAAGTTTTTATGGAATTAACATTATATTTGAAGGTAAAAAAGAATATTAGGACATGAAAATGATGATATTATGTTTAAATGAGTTATTGTTGGAGAATTAATCCCAGTAGAAAATAATCCTAGGCGAAGCTGCTCGATTTGGCATTTCAATTGAACTAAGGGTAACATGGAGTTATATAGTGTATGCAATCCTATGGTATCATTCTAGGCTTGTCTAAATCAAACCCTTGGATGAAAACATGAAGGAATGGATGGTTGGATAGCTAGGTTTCACCATTTCTATCATAAACTCAATGTATAGGATTATGCCTT
>CANXYC010508116.1:0-63825 GCA_948193065.1 Aleurites moluccanus
AATCCTAATAGGTAAAGGACCTTTGTAGTGGGCCTAATGGGTAAGAGCCCATTAACTGGTTCAACCCTAGTGTAAACCTATATATATGCTAGCTGGGGGCAGCATGCTAGGTATTCCAAACTAGATACCTAGGGTGTAATGCTTCAAGCAATCGCATACATTGCTTGACCTAATAACTCTAACATCTAATTCACTTCTGCAGATACAGCAACAACAGCAGCCTTCAAAATTGATTGACGATTATTCATCAATGGAGAACTGTTGTACAAAAGATACTGCAGATATGCCTATGGTTCAGTGGAGAAACAAGAAGACCTTGGAGGGTATTGTTAATGAGTTGGATGATTATTTCCTTAAAGCATCAGCTGGTGGACAGGAAATAGCTGTTCTCATGGATATTTCAAGAGGGGACAATTATCTACCTCCGAATTCCAAAGAAAATAAAAGTAAGTACCGGCTTCTTTCACTAATTTAACATTTAATTGATGATCTTTCTTTGCATCCATAAGAGTGCGTGTGCGTGTGAAAAACTTTTATCAGAGAAGTTTTGTTGCTTAACGTGATAAGGTATTTTTTATTGCTCCATCAAGGGTTTTTGTTGTTTTGCGTGAGCAGAAAATTGTGGTTCTATTTGCATATATTTGATGGAAATTCCAGATGGTGCTATATCACTATATATTGCAGTAACAGTTACACTTTGGTGTGGACTTTCTTCAATCCATATTTCTAGTTAGATTGTAGTGGATCTTTTGTGACATTTTAAATTATTTAAGCAATCACATCTTCATTACAATTAAGAAAATAAGTGGTATTTAGTGTTGTCATATTTTGTTGTTGTATCATTTGAGTACTTCATTTAGTAATTTAAGGTATCTGAATGAACATTAAATATGTGGTTATCGTTGTAAAGGGATCTTCTTTTTCCAAGAACAAATATTTTGAATAGGTTTGTTCCATTTGCTGGAACAATTTGTGTTTAGGTGTAATAGTTGCCAATAGGCAAAAGATGACAGAGTTACTTGTTTGGAGCATGTATTTGCTTCGTTGACCTCATGATGCTTCATTAGGTAATGCTTATTTTACCTCGTATCTACAGGATAGCCACCTAACTCTATCCTACTTGATAACAGATGGCCTCTCTATAGAGAACAATTGTGGATCATGGATTTCACTTTAACAATTCAAAATTCTACCACAAGTCAAAATTCTACCTAGAGCTTTTGTTTGGGTGCCAATTTACATCCTCCTTGGTCTTACCTTAAGGTTGCACATTTCCTTACTTTAGTCTTACTACTCTTATATTTAGTATATGTTACCCCAAAAGTTCTGTGCTAACTATATCAATCCTCTTTAAGTTCCAAGAAGTTCTTGATTTCTTTTATATTAATATTCTTTGGTTTGTGACCATTGTTTTCTTAATTCTTTCATCTTGAAATGTCGGCAGATGAATTAATTGCAAGGTTGGTTGACCAGAATAACTATGTAAATATATATTGACATATTGGGATACATTTTCATAAGCAAGTAAACTTAATGCAATTTGCATGTGAACAGAGTGATCTGTGTATAAGGTACAAGGAGTTAGAGAATTTGGAGGTTGGAGCATTCTGTTGTGAGCCAGGTAGGGCTGATGAAATTATTTGGCAATTGGCACTCATCTTAATCTCTCTCTTCATGTAGCATTGGACTTAATATTCAGGATCACTGAACAAACAGATACATCCTGTGTGCGCGCTAGCTTTTCTGACCAGGAATGTTTAAATGATATTAACTGATAGGGGCACAATGATTTCTGTTTCCTATTGTTCCTTTTTATGATCATTAGTTTTGCTTGTCATTTTGGCCCTTCATATGCTGCAAGTGGTTTCTTCCATATACTGTATATATGTACGTGACAGAGTACATGATCATAAATGAATTCTTGATAGTTTTATTGCTACTGGCTGCTTCAGTTATTAAGTTCCTTGTGGAAGCTGTAGTAACTTTTGTTTACAGGGAAGAGGAGTAATTCTGCAAAGGTCTTCAGTGCACTGTCATGGAGTTGGTCTTCTAAGTCGCTTCAGTATGCAAGAGATTCTACTGGGTTCTATAATCCCAGTGAACCATGCAAGCCTGGAGCTCATTGTGTCACACTTGACAAACTATATGCTGCAGAGCAGAAACTTTACAAGGAGGTGAAAGTAAGAATGGCATTTGACTTATAGATGGAATGTGTGCATTCTTATTAAATGGTTGCATTGATCTTTCTCTCTCTCTCTCTCTCTTTCTTATGCACAGTATTAAATATTAGTCATAATAACATAATGATCTTGTTCAAGAGATTAAATCTTTATAAGAATACAGATGCTTTCATTTTCTTTTTTGGCCAGAGTATACAACATTTTCTTTTGTCCTTTTTATGAATGATTTGCTTGAGATATAAAAAAATTGCAACTTTTACGCTATAATATCTGATATTTGAGGTCTTTTACCTCTTAGACTGACCTATTTTTGACTTTAAAATTTGCTGAGATATTTATGTCAGTACTAAAATGATGTTCATGACTGATCGGACTCCTGGTCAGAACTGAAATATCTTTCCATAGTTATGCATTCTTAGGATATCATAAAAGAATTGCATTTGAACAATTCAAATACATATATAACCTGTTTTTAAAATTACTTGCTACATTTTATTCTAGGTTAATATTGCGGTTCATGAATGAAACATTTTTTGTCCAAAACAGAAGTGAATCTTGTCATTGTGGCAATGTTTCAGCATTTTCTACTCCTCAGATATTTGTGTGGGAGGACTCATTGTACAATTCTGCTTCTTTTAATTTGTGGCATTGTATTTCCTCTCCCACTGAATAAATCTTTGTATTTTGTATTGGTTTAATTATCAATTGACCATAATATGCAGGAAGAAGAAATGACCAAAATAGAGCATGAGAAAAAGTCCACGTTACTGCTAAAACAAGAAGAAGAAAACCATGACTTATCCAAGATTGATAAAACTCGATCGAGTGTTGAGGATTTGGAGATGGATATCAGACGCCTGCGGCATTCAATAAGTAATACTTGTTCGTCCATATTGGAACTCATTGATATGGAGCTGTACCCTCAACTTGTCACATTAACTTCTGGGTAATAATTTTTTTTTTAGATACTTATCATATGCTCTTGTTTTTGTTTGACATATCAGTAGTATAGGAGTCGTAGGAGAAGCAAGATTGTTTCAGTTATTCAAGAAGTTATCATATTTGAGTTCTCCACAACCTGTTTATAATCTCTGAGGTCATTACAAAATTGATTGCTACAATCATCTTGTGTTCTGACTGCAATGGCATCATTCTTTTTGGTCAAATGGCTTGTTTGTATTAACTGAATAACTCTGCTAGTCTGCCCATTTTGGGTGTGAGAGGGATTTGACAATAGGCCTTTCTTCTACTGTTATGAATATAGCACCCACACAATTTTTTGTTTAAACTAGTTAACTTTTCCCATTTCTAATTTTTTTTTTGACCATCTTATGGCTGCAATCCACTTGCATCATGCATGATTACTTCATGTAGCCAGTTCATGTATTGACGTGGTGACTTTCTCCAAATTTCATTTGGATTTATCAGGGTAAAAAAAATTATGATCCCATACACTAGCTTATGAAATAGGCAAGATAAAGGTGCAAACCATGATAAAATTGCGCACTGGTTAAACCAGATAAAGGAATTATGAAATAACAGGTTTTATTTTCTCCAATAATCAATCTATAGTTGGTGTAAAGGATATCATGCTCATATAGTTGACCAGTTGGCTCAGCAGCTGGTTTGGTGAACAGTGAATGCCAGTAACCTTTACCAAAATGTTAAAGAATTTAGAAATGCCTTAAAGACTGCACAATTCAGAGAAAAACTGTTATCCCATAGTTACCTCAATGGAAATATTTTGTTTCTTTCATCTCAACTGCGAAATCTATCTTCAAGTGAAATACTAAGCAGGCCTCAGGTTTCCTTTAGATGTACGTGTCAAATTGATCTTAATTGTCCTAATTTGACAGTAGAAATCAAATTGATCTTTGTCCACTAATCTTTGCTTGATTGCTTTTACAGTCTGAAAAATATGTGGAGAACTATGTATGAGTGCCATCAAGTTCAGAACCATATTTCTCGGCAGTTGAATCATCTCAGCGAAAATCAAAGTGCAGACATGACTACTGACTATCATCGTCAGGCTACAGCTCAGCTTGAAACTGAGGTCACCTCCTGGTACATCAGCTTTTGCAAACTTGTGAAGTCCCAACAAGAGTATGTAAGAACTCTCTGTAGGTGGATCCACCTCACTAACTGCCTTGTAGATGACAATCAGCACAGTAGTTACTCCTCTGCTGTTCGTAGTCTGTGCGAAGAGTGGCAGCTTCTATTTGATAGATTACCTGATAAGGTATCACCATAATCTTCCTTTGAACATTGCTATTTACCTAGGACTCTATTTATTTTTGCATATCATGAAATAAAACTAACATATATTTTTACATATTCTCGTTTTCTGATCACAGTTCCCATGTTTTAAGTTGACCGGTCGCAGTTATGTTAGCTTGGGATTATGTGTTTTGGTTGTGAAAAGATATGCTTTGCAAATGAAAGCAAACTCCTTTGGTATTTCCATGGTTTTGAAAATAATAAAAAAATTATTTTGAGCCAGTTTCCTTTCAAATGTTCTTTTAGTTGTGGATAATTACCGTCCACTAGAGCTGGTTACAATTTCTAGGGTCATCATAATGAGGAGGTGATGTATTATGAAAATGCATCGTTTGATTGTGCTAGTATTTTGATTGAATATCATGTTTCTTATAAATTGTGTGTAAAACACAGGAAATTTCAGGTTTCAATATGAACGTGATGATTTAATTTAGTATTTGTCAATCATTACTATGATGCTGCAACCCTGCTAAACTGCTGACTTCTATGTAAAAGCAGCGGATTGATTCGAGTGTTATGGAGCTTTGAATATTGCTAGAAGTTAAATATGGATGATTAATATCCCTTTCCTAGTTGACTTCTATAGCTGCGTTTTAGCATTATTAGCTTGGTATATGTTTTGAGAATATAATGTCTTGTTTTCTTGGGGGTCAGTCTTGAATGAATATCTGGATTCTTAGATGTGATTCCACTCCAAGGATATTCCAGATAATAAGTTACAAAGTTGGATGATAGATTTGATTTTCCTATCTAATTTAATCCTTACATGGTCTAATATAACAGCTCATGTCATGGTCACGCAAGCATATTTTCCTGAGCAACTTCTTAGCTCAATATTCACCATGTATCACAAATCTGAATGGAATATTTTCTTGGTCTTCTTCTGATTATGAATTGTATTATGTGAATGAATTCAGTAACTCTTCTTTTACATTGTAGATTACATTTATACTTGCATACTACAATCACTACTAGGACTACTATTTCTGATATGTGCATTCTTTGTACAGATAGCCTCAGAGGCCATTAAAGGCCTTTTGTCTGCTATCCAATCTATAATGCTGCAACAGGCAGAGGAACTCAACCTTCACAAAAAATCTGACAAACTTGAGAAAAGATTGCAGAAGGAGTTATTCTTACTTGCTGATATGGAGAAAAAAGTTGATTGGAGCCTTGCTGCTGGACACACACAATCTGATTTGAGCCCTAAACATCCCTTGTCAATTAAGCGTGCCAAAACTGAATCTTTGAGGAAACGGGTGGACACTGAGAAAACTAAATATTTGAACTCAGTCCAGGTTACCAGTGCTATGACTCTAAACAACCTAAAAACTGGCCTTCCTAATGTATTTCAGGCATTAATGGGATTTTCAAGTGCTTCTGCTCAGTCTTTTGAGGCTATTCATAAACATGGCAGACCAACAGTTGATTGTGATGCATCAGAAAACTCAATGAGCTAAATTTATTAGAATTGTAGCTGTTATTATTGTGTTGTCAATTATTATGGACAGAGTGGAGTTGATGTAACTTCAATATAATGAAGTCTTACTCTTTGGATGCAGAGCACCTTCAAACCGATTCAAATGTATCTTTCCTCTGCATTAATCTTGATTATAAAATTTTCTCCATTGATTTCCTAAGAGTTACCATTCACTACCTCAGAATTTGAAGTGTGCAGTTTTATGGATGGTTCTAATAGCTATTCTCATTTTTAGTATCCACTCCCATTGATGAGGATGAAGTGTGTATGGTGTACAATTTTATATTTTTTTCATAAATTGGCTTCCCACTCGAGACGATCTATTTCTCAAGGGTATTAATACCAATGCAATCAAATGACCATTTCGAATATCAGTTGTAAAGGCACTCCTGTATCAATGTACTTAGCCAACCAAAAGACAACTCTAAAATCACTCTTTAATACCACTGCACCAGTGAGCTAATCAAAAGATAACTCTAAAATTACTGCACCAATGAGCTAAACAAAGGCTCGTTGGTAGTGTGCATATAACAAAGTTTGACGTAATTGAAGATAGTGTTGTCCGGATTATCTGGTTTTCTATCTTCAGTTTCGTATTTTTTTATGTGATATATTATCTATAAAAAAAATATTAATTATTAAAATATTTTGAAAAAAAAATAATGTGACTAATAGAGAGAATATGAGACGAGGGACGTGACACCAATATGACAAAAGATTTGGACTGAGATAGTATAGGAATATGATTAAGAAAATTTAGTTTGTTTTGATAATTATTATGAAATATCTGTATTTTATCATATTATACTAAAAAATTTATGTATTTTTAAAATTATATAAAAAAATTTATATTTTAATTTCGTTATAATTTGATATCTTTTAGTTAAAAATCTATTAAATTAATTTAAAAAATTCATGATACTTTCATTTTCATTCAAATATCTTTACTCTCAATCACATTAAAATTTTCATACCACTACTACCACCAATCCACTACTACCACCAAGGAGCTCTACTCTTCTGTTATCTCCAACCAATTGAAAAAAAAGCATTAAAATTTAAAAACCCATTAAATGAAAATAATCAAACTTTTTGTTGTATGTGCAATATGCTTACCTCCAATCCCAAGCTTTGATTCTGCGTTTTATGTTGTTGTTATTGTTGCTGGTACTGGGGTGAACTAGAAGTAATCAAAATGAATACTATATAATAAAAATAAAAATTAAATATTTCGTGATTTTAAGATAAAATTAAACAACATTTATCATGAACCCTTTCTAAAAAAATGGCCCGGACTTTAATAAAGAAGAGGTAGAAGATATTAATGACAAAACAAAAAAGGAAATACCTCAACCGCCCTCTGCTACTATTTAGTAAAACTTTTTTTTTTTATGTAGTTATTATTATTTTTTTAACAGCTATATTATAACGTTTGATTATTAACAGCTATAAATTATTATATAGTTAAATAATTATTATTTATAAAAATTTTAAATTAATTTTTTTTTTAAAGTTTATTTTTTTTAATTAAAAAAATTAAATTATTTTTTAAAAATAATATTTAAATAAAAAAATAAATATTAAAATTTATGACACTGAACATAATAACAATTAACAACTAATAATAAATTTATCAAACGTATATCATAATCACTTATTATATAACAGTTACGGCATCAACTATCAGCCATCACTTACCAATTATTAATAATAATTAAATCAAATGGGTCTAAAAACTGAGTCGCTTTCATTGTTCCCGGAATGCCTATTATAAACCTTTGTTGTGTCTTTCTTTCTTTTATTTTTCTTTTTATGTTGCCTTTTTATGTGTTCAGGCGATGGTTGATTGATGAGAGCTTAACTTTACTATTCACTGGTGGTGATGGGGTGGTATTGATTTTCTAATTAACGCAAACTATATCTTTGTTTTCTGGATTTTCTTTTTAACTTTTTTATGGATAATTTCATATGGATTTTGTTTAGATTTGGAGATTATGTTATTTGATCTTATAAATTTACTTGTTTGGATTCATGGGAAAAATCTAGAGGAAATAACGAGAAAATGAGAAAACTATTTGGAATTGTGAATTGAAGAAGAAGAAGATGAGGTGAATAAATAATAAGGATATTTTGGATATTTAAATAAATATTTTAATTAAAATTTAATTTTTTAAGTTATTAACTAATAAAAAATGAGTAAAAATAAATCAAAAAACATTGTTGTATAATGGAATAAAAAATAAATAAATTTTTTAATATAATTTTAAAAATATAAAATTTTTTTAGTGTAATATAACAAAATGAAGTTATCAAATCTAAAATAAAAATTGAGTTTGTTGTCCAAGAGGTAATTGTCATGCAGTCCATAGAGTTTGTGTAATTTCGGATAGACCATTTAGATGGTTTTTCTTTATAATTTTATTTTTTATTTATTAAATTTAATTTTTAATTTATTTTAATAAAATATAATCATATAATGCGTGAATTCAATAACTTCTTAAATAAGGACGTGAATTAATATAAGAATAAATAATAAAAGAAATAGAAAATAGTTATATATCTTCTAAATTATTATCCATTTTTTAATTCTTATATAAAAAGCTTCTTGAGTGGCGCTTGCAGTTCCATTAATACCCTTAAAAGTTCTACGAAAAGACTATCTCATCCCTCCTTACTAAAAAGCCTATCACTTGAATGGACATGTCATTTTTTATTAATATTTTTATCACATAAAAAAGTTTGAATTTTTTTAATTCATTAATATTAATAATAATATATTATATAATTATTAATAATAATATTAATAAAACAATATTTAATATTAATAAATATTAAAATAATATATAGTAATATATAATAATTAATATATTAATATTAAAAATATATTTCTATTAATATATTAATTAATATACTAATATTATTATTAATTAATATTAATCAATATATATTATTATTAATATATTTCTACTTTCTATATAAATTTTATATTCTATAGATTGAATTATTGTAGATATTTATTTATATATATTTTTTATTATATATAAATAAAAAATATATTTTTCATGAAAGTTCATAATTTTTTTTAATTAACCCATTTAAAAATTGGGAAGAGCAAGAATTCTTAAAAACTAAATTAATTAAACTAAAATTTTTAAAAATTGAATCAAATCAAATCAAACTAAAATTTTTACAAAATTAATCGAATCAAATTTAATTGACATATTTTGATTCAGTTATTTAGTTTTTTTAATAAAATAAAAGTATAATTATTAAAAATATATATTTTTAAACATATATATATATATATATACATATATATATATATATATATATACATATATATATATATATATATATATATATATATATATTTTAATCGGTTCAATTATTTCGGATATTAAAAAAAAAAAGAATCAAATAGATTAAAATTTACAAAAAATAAACCAAATTAAATCGAACCGATTGAATTAGATTCAATTCGATTCGATTTCCAGTTAGTTCGATTTTTGTTCACCCCTATTTAAAAATTCAATTTTTTTGCCATCTCATATTTTAATGTGGCAAAAATATTAATAAAAATTATCACATCATAACTAATGTGAAAAAAATATTAATAAAAAATATCACATTAATTTTAGCGGCGACATAAATCCTGTCAAGTATAAAATTTATCAAAATTAGAAAAGTTGTGATCTAATTTACTAAAATTAAAATATTTTATAAATTTATAATTTTCATGAAAGTTAGTAATTTTTTTTAATTAATCCTAAAAAAGATATGCTTGCAAAATCACACAAAGTTCAAAATTAATTTATCTATTAAGCCAAAAAATAATAATAACTTGAATTAGGTTCCATAATCCAAACTCTTTGGATGGTTTGGAAATTTTCTTCCTGATTTTATAGTCCTAACCTGAGTTTTTATTAAAAGAAAAAATTCGTAATTATTCTTGGAGTACTGATCTTTTACACACCAAGCTAAATCAAATTGATATTTAAAAAATTTCTTACATCCATTATTTTGCTCAGTACAAAAACACCGATATTCTCTTTACCTTCACCTATAATTATCATATTGAGAGTAATATATATACACTTAATGTAATTAAACCCAATGGTGCTTATCTGGGCAACAACCCTAAATTGTAGAAACAATGTCCTTGGTATACCCTCTACATATCCTGATTATTAACAACGACGTATAACACCTTACAATATGGTATAGGAAATAAATATGTTACACATGCATTTCCAGATTCCCTTCTAAGGATACGATTTTCTTGCTTAAAAATGAAAAATTATTAGGTGAATTCACTATATAAAATTATAAATAACACATCAATGTATTAATTACAATACAAACCCTCATAATTTAAATATCTAATTATTATATTAATCTCATGAATATTTACTATTTAATATTACCTAATCACTATTGATAGTTTATAGTTTATAATCTTACGTAAGTTCACTCGAGATTTTCTTGAAAAACATGGGTATAATACCTTCGACACCTTAAAAACAAAAGAAAATAATTGGTTCAAGTGAATATACAAAAATAGAAAAAAAAAAAACAAAGGGCCAAAAAATAAAAAAAATGCAAACTGAACAAGAATGATATCAATGCAGCCTAGTCAGCTCTTCTACTCTCTTGCAAAGCTCCTCTACTGAAACATTCATTGACTTGGAAATCTCAACCATCCCACTATGGCTGAGATCAAGGAATGACTCGATTAAATCTCCATCCAAGAAAATTTTGGCATCAACTGTTTTCTTCTCATTGTTGAATGATCTCCATTGCTCATGGCTCAACCCTCCAACACCTTTTATCAGCTTCCTTAAGTTTGATTGGAGTTTATCCAAAAAGATACATTGCTCATAAGGTAGTGATGCAATAACTCCAATTACGCCGTTAACAGTACCAAAAATAACAGTTGGGATTTGGCCAACGTCAGAATCTGGCAGGCGCATGACTAGGGAACCATGTCGGAATCGACTCACAATTTCTCCAAGGTGATACTCACCAACCACCTCAAGACGACCTCTTTCCCCATCAGTGGCACCTTCACCCACCTCAAGACGACCTCTTTCCTCATCAGTGGCACCTTCACTGTCCTTCTAAACTGTGAATAGGTTGAAGTTATTTTCTGCACCCAAGTAGATGTCATCAGCAAGAATCTCAACAGCTGACATCCAATTTGCATTATAGTCACGAGCTCGCTCCTCAATAGTACCTTCCTCATGCTGAAGTCAGGTAAGAATCCCATGTCAAGCGAGGAAATTGAGTAGCTATATGTAAAAACTAAATTGCTAGCTCAGAGATATAGTCAAACAAGTAGTTAGGGTACCAAAAAGAAAGGTTTTTCTGTAGCAAATTGGACAAAATTTGGAACAATCGTGATTTTGAAATATAGCAAACAAGAGTAATTCCAATCATTCAGTGGGTTGGTCTGGTGGAATGTATCATGTACTCTGTTTGATGGAATTTTACTTACCTCGTAGATTAGCAAGGAGATTGATTTCATCAGATCACCAACAACAATAAAATCCCCACGCGTTTGTACATAGAGCGCAAGTATGTGGCCATGATGTCCACATTCAGACTGCAGCTCACGGGAACCATCATCTTGAAGCATCCACTTGTATAACTGGATTTTCCGATTGATAGCAGCTAACAATTTGCCATTGAAAGCATTCAAAGAGTAAACAGAGCCCTCAATTTCCTTCTCAGTAATAAGTTGCAACTTCCCATCTTCAACTATGAAAACCAATATTCGACCCTAAAGAAGACAATAACAGAATGATAAGTCGTCTTTGCAACTCTTTCTTATTTTCACTTGAAGAAAAAAAAAAATGTAAAGTCATCTTTACTGCTCTTTTTTTTTTTTAACATGAGAAGAAAAATGACAAGTCATCTTTACAGATCTTTCTTCTTTTACTTGAAAAAAAAATAATGGTATACAAGTTTTTTCACCTTAGTCGGCTCATTTTCCACCGGCAAAACATAACCAGTCCCGACACAATAATACACATTACTGTCATCAGAAAAGGAGCAGCTAAGTATGGAGCAGCCATACTCAAATGGGTCAAGTTGGTACGTTGATATGAATTCAAAGGTTTGGTCGTCCAATAAGCGAATAAAGTTTGTCTCAGATTCTTCAGGACTAGATTGGTTTTTCAAACTACAAATGGTGAAAGTCCGAGACCGTTCCTGATGACAGATACGCCGTGCATGTTCTCCCAATGGAATCGAGCGGATGTGAAGCTTTTGAATATCATCAATGGTGCTGATAATAAGTTCACCTTCTTTTGCAATAGCCAAGCTGTTCCATTATAAACCACAAATTGGTGAAAACTTAATTTATTTTTCAGAATAAGAATAAGGCAGGCAGGAATAGCTTTCATCCGCTGTGGCAACCAGAAACTACGACAGCTCATGTCTGGGCAAATACAGTTAAGAGCTTACTCTATCCTGGTAATAGGTAAAGTAAGCCCAATCATCTTGCAATTTCAAATCCTTGACTATATAACATAGCAACAGAAGGTACCATATCCTCATCCTAGTAAATAAAAATGCCACTAATTGGTTCAGAATCATAAATTCACAGTCCACAAAGATATATTTCCCTGCCACCCACTTTGGCAGTGTGAGAGATTAATTTAAATGGAAACAACAGTTTTGAACTCTTGAGCATTACAAGCTGAGCAATCCACCCTCAGGCTACTGCTGCTCATTTTTTCAGCAGACAACCCAAACTTCTGTCTCATTCCAGATATGATCAATGGAATGGCTCCATACCTATCCTCAGGCTAATCACACAGCAAACTATGCATTAGAAGGGATGTCTTATTTTTCTTTGCAACTCCCCACCCCACCCCATTGCAACCTAACCCTTCCTCTCTTACCTCAAGGGAAGATAATTATACTTGGGTGTTTACAACCTGTTGCTTGCAGATATTTCCGGGGTCAGATAAGATAACTAGACCACCAAAATTGCAGACAATTTGTGAAGCATTTGATGTACACATGCATACAAAGTGAGGCAGAAGCTCTTGAGAACCTCTGTTAATGAAAGGTACAACAGCCTGCGGCTATTTCTCAGTAAAATACATGGAGTAGAAAAATAACAATATAATAAAAGAACTACAACAAAATTTACCTATCAGGGAAAGCAGCAGAGTTGAAAGGACACATATGACTAACTTTCTTCAAATTTATATTACTATACAATAGTTTCTTGTTACTGCTGTAGATGACAGTTGGCCTATCAGAAGCAGCAGATACATGGGTGGTGTTCTTGGATGAGAAAGTATGAAGTGTTGTAGGCTGTGTTCCTAAAGATACCTTTTTCCTATCCGTTAACTCGCCAGTATTCAAATTCAATAGGAAGTTCAAAAGATGACCATCTCCAAGTGCACATAACAAGTAAGATATCTGAACAAGGATAAAGAAATGAGTCAAAGAGAGGAATGAGAAACTAGAAGATTAAAATACACTTCAAAACATCCTTTTTTTTACTGCCTCTACCTTTCCACTTGACATGACATAATCTCATGCCATTATCCAAAACATCCATGAATTTTTTACATGGTCACATCAGGTGGAACAAGTAGGCAGCTTGTGTACCACTAGCAAATAAAAAATGACAAACCAAAACATAACAAAGTTCAGAGTTTGCAATTTATCATCAAAGTAGAAAAATAATCAGATTTGGCAAATATATTTTCTTTAATGGTCAAATGATGAAATGATGGTACTAGTCAATTTTCTGCAATTTAGTTATTGAATGTTACTTCCAAAGAATTTATTTGCCTCAGTAATTACCGAACTTCCAATGCAAATAGAGAAGTCCTTTGTACATGTGAGAGAATGTATGATCATAAATAGATCAGCAAAAATGCAGGACTGAAAGTGAAGAAAGTTCAAGTATGAGCATACCCCTTCAAAGGAACATAGAAGAACAGAATGAGGAATTATTTCTCCTCCTAAATGCTCTTTTGTTATGAGATTTAGGTCAGGTAACGAAAAAATCCAGACACTAATATCTGTCCACATTCCAACTGCAGCTAACTGACTACAGTTGGGATTTTCACCAATGGGGTTAATGTCAAGACATGATATCTCGTACTCCAATTGAGAGTGTTTTACCTCTCTCAATGTTCCATCACCAATTTCCAGATAGACTAAATGACCACCCCCAGTAGCCAATAAAACCTGTCATAAAAGCAGTGCAATATTGAAATACATTTACAATTCTATAACAGAACATCAGAGCAAGTGAAGTGTGAAAACCTAAGTTATTAGCAATTGTTCATGAGAATACACATTAATTCATAATCCGATATACAAACTAAAGCAAAACAAATTTAAATCTTCATGAATTACACAATAAATAAAACCACCTAACTAGCAACTACTAAAGTCAATCCAAGAGATGATAGCTTTTAATTCAAAGGTAAATAGTTTCAGTTATCTAATCAGACAGCTACAAGCATTTTAAAGATCCAAACCTTATTAACTCAAAAATCCAAAAACAGGAATTCTCATCATCAAGTATCTTTGATGTGCATCAGATTACATAGCTTGTTATTTTCTTAATGGGAGGGGAAAAGATGCACCATTTTAAGCATGGAAATACTGTACAAGAGAACAAAAATACTTGAAGCAGAAACGAAACAAGAAGACTTTAGATTTTTCCTTAATCATGTTTCTATTGTAGTTTTATCAACATGGGTCTGACATGTGATAATCATGTTACATCAAGCATTGATGTGCCAACCCAACAATACACACTTTTGACCAAGAGAATTAATCATTTAATAATATACAAATTGATATTCTTTCCCTGCATATTTAATAGTTTGTTTAAAGTATCATTTTTAAAGGAATTCCAAGGTAGAATTCATCATTTTAAAAAATAGATAAACTAACCAAGAAAGAATAGCAACAGAGCATAGAATTCATCATTTTAAAAAATAGATAAACTAACCAAGAAAGAATAGCAACAAAGCATGTCTTTATGCTTACTGCATTGAGTGGGTTGAATTATGTCAGGTGGATCTTAACATATTGAATGATCACACAGATTACACGAATTATACTGTATTGTTTATTTAAAAGTGGATCACACAATTCCCATTCAAATTTTAATATAGGAAAAAAGTTTCAGCAAGAACTGACACCCAAGTTCTAGATTCACTTGAGCTACCATATGAACATTTTGCTATCCCAGAATTATATACTATTTTTATGATATTTATTCTTTTAACATACACCAGATATCATTTTTTTAGATCATTTTGTGAAAGTCATTACTTGATCCAACTTTGATTTGTGATACATGTATATATCCTAGGTATAGATGCCTGGAAGCCTATGCAATAATGCAAACAAAGAATCTCCCAAGGGATTTATGTAATTAAATTTTATTTTATTTTTCATTTTGTCTAGCTTTCTAGTTACTTCACATCTTCTGATGTGGCTGCCTATGATTAAATAATAATGACTATTATTATTATATTTAGTAATTGCACATGCGCACTAACAATTCGGATTATATTATGTTCCATCATCTATGACCTGGTAATTGGTAAACCAAACTTCCAAACACAGTTTTGGAAATCATAGAAAAAAACCTGGGTTGCATTAGCAGTGGCGACATTAATTGAATAACCTGATGGAGCATCCCAGTGCAGCCGCAGCTCCCGTGTTGTAGAACTAACCAGTCTCACACAGCTTGAAGTTACCTGTCAGACCAATTAGTCAGCACATGATGAACACAACAATGATAAATGATACATAAATTAGTACTTGTCATAGGATCCACAGGATAAAATATCTTCAGAAGATAAGGACTGATTTGAGTAAATTAATAATCACAGAAAAATACTGTGAAAGTTTTATGTATTTAAGAAAAAGGTAAAACATACTTGCACAAGCTGATTGTAGACAGCATAATGGCAGAACAAAGTCTGAACTTGTGAACAAAAACCCTCTATTTCAGTTTCTTCCAACTCATCCTCCATATTCGTTGCCAAAATCCGAGTCTCACTTATAAAACTAACAACCAGGAAGGTGTCAAAGGGATCATCCGTGGAAGATCTTAGTGACCACATTCCTTTGATTCCTTGAAGCTCTACAGATGCCTATAGACATATGGTGGTCAATACATTATCCATGAACATGTCAATGCTAGAGCTGAGATGACAGAAAGAGTTAAAATAGGCAACCTGTTCATTGATTCCTATTCCATTTCGAACAATGCGAAGAGAACCATCCTTATATGCTCCAGAACAAGTTACTACCTGACATTGGCCTTGCCTCTCCAGGTCCACCACACAGAAATCAACAATTGGCCCCAAATTGACATAATTTTCCAAGACTTCAACATATGAACCTTTTGCATCAGGTTGTAGATTTAGCTTTGTAAGCTGCATGTGACAAATTTATATTGTTAACATTCCAATACAGCAATGAAGTTAAAATAACAGCAAAGAAAAATGAAAATATTACACTAGCATACCCAAATTACTTTTTCATAAATAGGTGCAAAGCAAAGAAGGTATCAGTCATTGACCTGTGGTATTTCATTGACAATTTGGAGTTAAATTGTTCTTGAGTTTTATAAAATAACAAAAAATATAGAAAAATATACAATATTAGGCTTTCAAAAAGAGAAAATGATAAAAAATAATAGAAATCAACAAAATCCCTAGATCTCTCAGCAACAACAAAGACAGCATAATCACCTATTATGCCCCTCCAATACCTCTTTGCCAGTGTCTTTCAGGGTTTTAAATATCGGGTGTATCATATCATATCACCCGATAATGGACAGAAATTGAGCCCTCCGATCTGATAATGGCAGATATGGGACCGGTGATTTGAAAATCACCACGAATTGGCTATGAAACAGACGATTCTCTTTATATTGCTATTATCCTGATTATTTTGTTTATTTAATTCCAACCTTAGGAGTCATAATCACCGGACTAGGCCAATTTGAATCGGCGGTACAGAGATGAAACAGAACAATTGCAGAGAAGAAAAAATTAAAAAAAAATGAAGCCAAGGATTTGACAGAAGACTTGTATATATATATATATATATATATATATATATAGAGAGAGAGAGAGAGAGAGAGAGAGAGAGAGAGAAGCATGAAAGTTCACTGTTCTTTATTCTCTCTTCTTTCACTCTCTGTTTCATCTCCATTTCCCGATCTTTCTTCTTCTTTTTTCCTTCTTTCTTTTTTTTTTTATTTGTTTGATCCACTGACAGAACACTTTTAAAGTATTTAGACTCTTCTTTTATCCTTTCTATTCACTTTTTTCTTTCTTTCTTTCTTTCTTTCTTTATTATTATTATTATAATAATACTATGTTCAGAATGAATGTAGGATTTAAAAAATTTTATTACAATTTATTTTTTAAAATAATTAAGTAGTTTTTTTTTTTTTTTTTATAAATTTACTTTTGATTGAGATTCAAAATTGAAATCTCATAATTTTTAAACTGAATCTAGTATCACTAAATCAAAAACCCATTAGTTAAATAGAAAATTTATTGATTAAATTAAAAATTATATTTCAAATATATACAATTCAATATAAATTAAAATTATTTAAATATAAAAATAAATAAATTCCTTGTGAATCCAAGTAAAAAATTAAAATTTTATTGCATATTATTTATATATTACCTTATAAAATTATTATTATTATTTTTTATCCTATATTGATTCTGAGTCATTTGCTAATGGTTTGAAAAAAAATCATGGTACCTGTGGATGATTCACTCCGATTCAGAGAAATTCAATCCGATTTCGATTCCCAATTCCTGATTCTGAAACCGTTTCCAGAACCATTATTTAAAACACTGGTGCCATCAAAGCTAGTGCAATACCTAACAGTGACTTCTATTTTTAATTGTTCCCAATCTGATTCCCATCAATTGTGTGTTTAAATTTCACATGCACAATGTCCATTTTCAGTCAACATAGTTAAAAAGCCCGAGACATACAGATTCTCTCAATCAATTAACAGAAACACTAAAACTTAAATATAATAGCCCCAGAATCATTATTGAACATTAAAATAAATAACTAATATCTACCACACCTGTGAATCTCCATAGCTTCAACCAATATATACAACTGCATTATCGAGATATGATATTGTAGATGCGATAGAAGTTTCTCCCAAGAGCTCAATTTTGAGCCCAGTAACCCTGCAACAAAAGTATACCCAGTCTTAATAAGATTCTACAATTTGTGAAGTGTTGTAAATTTTATATCATTTCCTATTAAAAGAAAATTTTATCATCGCATTATGTTCATTATAAGTATGTGATAGAAGAATCACTTACTTTTCTTTCTCATGAGTTATAACAAGAAGGTGAAGTAATCCAGCATGATCACCAAGTAAATACCTAGAACCATCAGTGTCAACTCTCCCATATGCTTTTGTGATGGACTAGAAGAATATATGAAACACCGGCAAGGGTAAAAATGTAATAAGCAAATAGATTAGTGATTAATAGTAAAACTGGCTAGTGATTCATAGTAAAACTGGCTAGTAACCTACAGGTCTTATTGGGATCGCTCTAAATGCATTTGCACTGCAATAAACAATTGTTTCTTCTCCAATAATAAGAACACCACAGAGAGGTGGGGGCACTGGTATTAGCAAATCAGCACCATTATCAAGATTGTTCTGAGACCATGGACCCTCGATAAAATCTTTATCTTTCAGAGCAACCTCGTATGCTTTAACATGACGAGCATCTTTATTATCCTGCAACAGTTGGAACAATTTAATGAGGCCACCCAATTCATTCTACCCAATATAAACATATGATTGCATGCCAATATTTGATTCACAAAGGTATATAGGCTTCGTAGGAAGTAGCAGAATATAACAATCGCAACACGAACATTTCTGCTAATACTTTTATCTGTTTTCCTACATGGACAATATCAATAAATTTACACAAAGGGCCAACATGTAGATCAACACTAAGTAGCTGGAGAATACAAGAGACGAATTAAAGGAACCAGAAAGAAATAAAGAGAAGGAAAAGACGATAAAACAAACCACAAATTAATATTAAGCGCCCAAGATCAAGAGATGAGTCAAACTAGTCAACAGGAGAAGAGGCTTAGAGTGTAATATTCTGACCATAAAAATAGAATGTAGGAGCTTGTGAAAAAATCAGATATGTGGAGGACATGCTTGCTCCTTTGGCACTTGCTAGAGATGTCAGAATGCTCTAGAGCACTTATGAATTGATTCTTTGAATGTAGAGAAAACACTTGCACATTGTTGATACCAGGTTTTAAATAATGGAATCAGAAAAATGGTAACGGTATTGTGGAATCAATCTGAATCAGGCACCACTGCTGTGAATTCTTAAAGCCGTTTGCAAAACATTCAAATCAACAATAAACAAGAATATAGTAAAACATAAGTTCAAAAACAAAGAATTTTATATAATATGCAAGATATTAAGTTAATAGTTGAATGAATCATGAAAATGATGGCTTCTCTTGTTTCATCCATCATAACATAATGGTGGGCTAGAATTCTGTAACGAAAAGGCCAAAATGTTTTGAAATGGCTGTTACTTAAAACCCTGGTTGAGACACAATCAGATTCTAGTTCCCGTATAATTTAAGAATATCATTAACTTAACCTAAGCCAATGATGGTTTATATGCTATCAGGTGATAACAGCTCCTTTCTAACATTATTACCAAAAACGCATATAATAACTTCAATTAGGATAATGCAATACAAAGAAGATTAGTATATCAAGATAATTAGAAAAATCCCGAGTCTTAAACAAGAACGAAGATATTCAAGGAAAATTTGGGGACCTGGTAAAGTACAACAATTGTGGGTTTTGGACAGCCATAGAGAAACTTGATATCTAAAACTTGAAGTTCCTCTAGCCTGAAAATAAGAAAGCATAAATATTTAAATTTGTAGGCCAATAAATAAACATATAAAACCAATATTGGCATTAGCTGATAAAATTGCAAAGACTACACTTGATGTCTATCACAATGAAACTAGCTACTATTTCCTTGATAGCTATATTTAACGCCTTATTATTAATTCATGCTGATCGTCCAAACTGAGAAAACTCAAAGAAAAATTAAACAAAGCCACAACCAGCTAGCCCATATCTATTGCTTAATAAGAAATGTCTCCATAGCTGATACGTATAATGGTCCAACTGTCCGAAACTAGAGGAAATCTCAAGTGAATCCTTGTCTATTAGTCAGGAATAGGACTTATTTTAGGTAACAGATGAGCTTCTCGTCAAACAACCTTGTCAAACATACTTTATTCCTAGCAATCATAGCTAAATAACATATTACGAAAATTAATAAATTCATATATATGTGCATGATAGGTCACAAGTTGATTTGCTCAAAAAAACAATCTAGAGATCACAACTCTATAAATAAGGAATAACAAGCACAATCAGCTACTTTCAAAAGAAACCCTTGCATTTGAGGTACTAATAATTTGACAATCTGAGGCTCTGCTATGCTCCAGCAAGAGATTTTCTTTTTTTTTTTTTTCACAGAAGGGAAAAAAATGGCAATGACAGAGCGCTCCCAAGTTTTGACAAAATCCCAAGTTCAGAAGGAAAGAATCAACAGGCTATAAAATCCAACCTATCAAGACCCTGCTAAACCAAGCTTACTGTAGCACACAATTGTTAGAGCAAAGTTGACTCCAGTTTCTTAACAAAGAAAAGTTGTCTAGAAAAGACTATTAATAGAAGACACCAAAAGGGGCTGTTACCCGTGTATACTGAATATATACTAAGGGGGCTCAAGTCTCCATGGGGAAAAAATATCATACATGTTTTCAGAAGCAAAATGATCACAAGTAAGACCTTGTCATCCAAAAATGAAAGCATGAGCATTTATCCAACATATTATATTTCAAAAGCTAAAAATTCTTTTCTTTTTGAGTTATCCACAAAATACCATCCCAAATCTCTTTACATTCAGTTCTACAATGAAAGCCCTCCAAGCATTAAGTTGCACTTCCACATGCTTTGCATGGAAATTGATCAAAGAGGTAATAAACCAAACACCAAAACAGTTCTTACCCATTCACAATATGGAGATTAAATGATTCATGACATCCCTATTCTTCTAAATTCTAACAAAGAAAATTCTAGCTATGTATTTTACTCCTTGTCAAACTGTCAATCATCAAACCCCTCTCCCACAATAATGCTTCCCATGAAAAAATAAATAGAACAAAATCACAAACCTCAAAGGTTACAGGAAAACAAAATCCTCCCAAACCCTCCCTCATGCTTTCATAGCCCAGAGCATGTGAAAACCTATTAACTCTAGAACTCTGCCCAATGCTCTTCTCCTATACCTATGGAATTAAATCAGAGTCATAATCCATACAATTTTTTGCCTTCCATTGTTAATCCAAATATTTAAAGAAGGTTTGAAAATGCATAAGTAATGACAATTGTGACTGTTGCATGAACGTAATGGTTGCTACCAAATGTTATGTAAAGATCATAATAATTTTTGAGGTTTTTGTCATATGTTATATAGTAAATAATGCTCAACTATTTTACATATTCAACATCAAACTTAAAGCCAAAAGCTAAAAGTTAGTGCACAAGACTATTCATATTCTTCAGGTTTTCTTCGCAAATATCTAAGTAAAATTACTACCTTTCCTGTTTCTTATGAATAATTTTTTTTAAATTATTTTAATATTTTCCAAATTATTATGAGTCATGACACTCCTTTTAATTCCCATTTATTTTGCTTTGAAGTTTGAACTTGATTATTAAGTAACAAATATAAAATATTATTATGCTCAAAACTAGTTGTATTTTCAATTTTAGTCAAATTCTTGCTAATCTATGGATACAATATAATTTGCAGTTCCTCAAAAAAAATTGTGTGACGACAGCCATGGCCTTTAGTTTACGTCCACAAAGGACTCAACCATGCGCAACCTCTATGACAGTGTTGTTAAAGGCGTTAGGCGCCCTCCTATTGCCCAAGGTGAGAGGTGCCATGAAATGCACTCGCCCGAGTAAAGTGAGGCGCCATTAAAAAAAATTAAAAAAATATATTAACAACACATCAATTAGAAAGATAACAACAAAGATAAATTAGTAAAACTGAAATACTCATTTCAATCCATAATATAAAAGAAATTGCGGCTAATTTTTTTCCCGCTTCCCTATTTTTTTCTCTTTTTCAATTCCTTATTTTTTCTCCCTTGATATTAGTTAGTGACTCTTTGGTTTCCTACCATTTAATAAGTCACTTTGACAACTAATTGTGGTAACCCTAATTTTTTCCCACTTCCCTATTTTTTTTTCCTATTTTTTCTCTTTTTTAATTTCCTATTTTTTCTCCTTATGATTTTAATTAACGTCTCTTTGGGTTCCTACCATTTGAGAAGTCAATTTGACAGCTAACCCTCACTAATAACTAATTACGCATATAAAGAGATAATAATCACAAAAAAAATAAAATAAAATTCATTTAAATAGTAAAGCGCTAGCCTCACTGTGTAGTGCCTCCTTGAAGGAGCCTCGCTTAGCAGGTGTAAGGCGACAGGACCTCGCCTCGCCTCGCCCCGCCTCAGCACCTAGGCAAGTGAGGGAGCGCCTTTAACAACACTGCTCTATGATCAAATCTATTTCTATACCATGAACCTCCGTAGTCATTTTCCTAGGAGCTCCATTTGGAACTGTCGAACTGTTAATCTACAAACACACCCAAAAAATTAAAAAGATTACCCAATTATCTTCTTAGTTAACATACGAGAAACTTATGCAAATAATAATCATTAATTTGTAAGATATTAGTTATTAGAAACCAAGTTATTCATAAAAATATACAATTCTATTAACTAGTACAACGTGAGATCATATACCTTATGTTAAAAGCCTCTTTGAGCTCCCTTTGTTATCGAAAGGAATAACCTGACAAAAGAAAAAATTATGGTTACAATGATCATTCTTGAGATCAAAACCTAAAGAGCAAATACAGATAACAGGACACTCTAAAGGAAAAAAGGAGCATACTTCACATAGTAATGAGAAACATTTAAGCTGAAATTAGCAGGAACAAAACTGTGTACCTTGAACAACCCATCATACAAATGGAGTCCAATTAATCTACAATCTGGATCAATTATGCCAATCTGCAGAGAGAAAGAGATTAAGTTTGTAGGATGAAGTATCCCCAGTGAAAAAGTGATTCACAAGAGCACCCAACAAAAGGATAATAAACGGCTGCAAAAATTGATGAAAGACTGAAACGAACCCAGAACTACGGTAATTACCTTACCATTGTCTGTTGGATGACCTATACGGTCCGATACATCTCCCATTCCTCTACAAGAACAGGGAAAAACTAGCTAATGCACAAAATGTGATGAAAGAAGAACATAGATCACACCAAATATGGAGACTCATCTAAAGAGAAAGGACTAGAAGTTTGGGTCATGGATCAAATTCCAACTTAAATGAGAACAAATGGAAAAAAAAATTAATAAAATAACAGCTAAGGCAGGGGAAAGGGACACCGACAGCAACAACTTCTTATAAGACTCCAACAGGTACAACTTCCCAACCTTCATCAATTTTCTCTTTCTTGGTATTAAAAAATTAGTTAGCATAGAAAGCTTTATTATTCCACAAATCTGTCCAGAACAATGGATGTTGATCTTCCTTGAACAGATCCATAATTACCATGTATTTTCTATTTTCTTTTTATATAATTTTTTCTTTTTACCCCACTTAATTCATTTAAGAAATTCTACAATAAAGATCATACAATTTACATACAGAACTATAAAATTCCAGCCCAACTAATCATTAAATCCAAAAGGATATAAATGAATATTGTGCCTATTGAGAAAAAAAAAAAAAAAATCTTCTCTAAAATAAAAGGGAAGAAAATCCTCTTTGTTCTCTTAAAGGTTGATCAAGAATAGAAGACAGGTTACAACAGGATCTTTCAACTAAATTCAGAAAATATCATACAACAAAACCCATGTGTCCCATAAACAAATCAATAGGCAAAGGATTTCCAAAATAAAATAATTCCTTGAAAAAATAAACTAGCAGAAAACTCTAGCCCAATATTGGCCACTCTCAAAGATTTAGCACTGAATTTTTCCAACTAAGTGTGACTCTTACTGCTGGACTAGCACACTAGACAACATAGAAGTTTACACCATGAATGTCTCACGACCCACTCACTGAATCTGTTTTACAATTTCTCGACATAAAAGTTAACATAGACGGAACAGTCAAACTGTCCACATGAGAAGCACAGAACTGTTGCCAAGGTGTGAATGTCTAGAACGGATGCACAAGCACTCAAAATTCAACTTGTCAAACACCCATTTAAAAAATCAACATTCAACAAAAGACTTAATATTTGATTTCTTCACATTCAAACCTTGTAATAAGCTCTGATGTCTCAGCATCCCACTGTAGAACACAGAATTTATATCTTTCTGTAGCAATAAATAGAAAATCCTGTGCTTCACCCTGTTACAAAGTAATAACAAACTCAAACAAAAAATAAAAGACATCTATCTAGGAAGATTAGAAATAATAAGTACAGATACTCACATGAGGACGAAAAAGTTCCAGTGTTGCAATCCGTCCATATATTGGAACATCTAACATAGGCTGCATAGGAAGATTTTCATTCATTTCTAAAATTTTAGGCATTACTTCTAGAAAAATTATCCAAATTTCATTTCTATAAAAGGCAAGTTTAATATAAAATTTCAATGAAAATAGAAGGGGGAACAATGAAGACATAATCATGCAGACACGTATAGAATGGAAAACATTTAATTACCTGTAATCCCTGAGGAGTAAGCAAATGGATCTCAATGCGAGTGCATTTCCTGAAAGATACTAGATTATGAATAGACAGTTAACTCATAGAGGTACACTTTTAAACATGAAATGTCACTACAACTAAACTTAATATCCTGGGACCAAAGCAAAATATAAAAAAAAAAAATTAAATCAATGACTAACAAGGTAAATTATGAAGAGTGTATTAGTTATGGTGACAGGTGCACTACATCCTAATCATATATGTACTGCAATTGTGATATGATTATGATTAAGATTAAAATTGTTTGGCTGCTGTTAACTGATTATGGATCATAATGCAAATGCAATGCCCATTTTATCCTATAAAATATAGATAACGCCACTATATTAAAAATTTTAGCACTTTTGCCAAAAGAATTAATAACTGCTAGACTATTTTTTTTTTTCAACTTTGCTAGAGCTGCATAAATCTTACTAATCAATAGCTTCAATTAAGCGAATGAAATCAACAAAAGAAACAGAAAAAAAAAAAAATCTAAAAGACTAATCTATACCAAATATTGAGACAGTTCAATCGAAAGAACAAATAAATGGGAAACATTTTCACTTAATCTAAAGAGCAAAAACCCTAAAATACTAATAAAAAAAAAAACAATCTGATAAAAAAGAAAAAAAAAATGACAAATGCATAGATATAGAGAAAAGGTTAAAAAAGAAGAAGGGATTACGCTATAATGAGATTGAGCTCTTGAGGACTAGTGAAATTGCCAACACAAGAGTGGGTAACGTTCGTAGGCTTCTGAGCCGTCACCACGTAGTTCCATATACTCATCTCTCTCTCGCTCAATGGAGAAGCCCTAGCTGTCTCTGCGCTTTGTGTGCTTCTGCGAGCTCTCTCTTTTACAGTAAGCGCTAGAAGCTAAACAGAGAAGCCCAACATAAAAATTATCTTTTTTACAGTACGCCGTTTCCGCACTCGCCACGACCCACCATTTTTTCTACGGACCTGATTTTTTTTTTTTTTTTCTCTATTTGTATCTATTTTGTTATAAATATATTAATACGAAGTTCATATCTATCCTAATTCTCTATTATTTTTAATTTTATGTATTTAAATTTAATTTTATTATATCATTAATATTTTATAATTTATGCATACTAAAATAAAACATACCGATAAACACATATTTCTTTAAATAATATATTTAAAATTTACTAAAAAAAATATTTTGTAACTTATAATTAATATGTATCTTATTATATTGTCATAACCTTATAAGATACATCTTACAGAATATAATCTTTACAAAGGTGCAAATAAGTTTTTGAATTATCTCATTTATCTCATTTAAACCCTTTTATTTTTTTTATGGTGTAATTAAAGGCTTCTTCTTTTTAATTTATGTCAAATCGCCCCTTTTTTAAACGGGGAGTTACCATCGTTAGACAAATGAGCTTTTCTTTTTAATTTGACTGGTGGCTATTTTCAGCTTCAATAGTATCCTTCTTTTTCTTTCTTCTACTTCTCTCTTCTCCATAAGACATAAGTCTCTGATTTGACAACTGTCATTTCCTTTTTTTCTTCCAATCTCTCTCTGTTGGTTGTCAATTTTTCTTTCGTCGAGGACGGTTTACCTAATTCATCGACCTTCATCTTTCTCATTCTCATTATTAGAGACTGGAATCTCTATCCTATCAATTTCTATTTGCTAAACACTCATCCATGTAAAGACATGTGGTCAGTGGATCCGAAAATAAAGAGGTTGCCTTATCATCAAATACGCCCAAAGAAACAAAGCATATAACACATTCAACAACCCACCATTTGCATATGCAACAGCATGATTAAAGCTTTTCTGCTCAAACGTCACCCGTCATTTTAGCACCAAAACTATCAGAAGAATAAAGACTATTATGATTAAAATTATGCATACCAAACTATCATGATTAGAATTATGTAATAGTAAAATTATAGAGATAATCAGAGGCAACAAACAATTTAAAGGCAGAGACGATTTAGAAATAAAAATAGAAATTGTTCTGATACCATGAAGAGTTATATATTTTCATTATAATTCATATGAGGTACAGTGGCTATATATATACAGAGGTATAAACAAAACGGGAATTAGTTACAATAGTTGCAAGATAGCTTTAAATAACTTATACAAGTCATCCTAGTGTATCTAATGACTATCCTAATCCAATAATATCCTTAGCAAATCCATCATCAATTCCACAACCATCTCTTCTTCAATAACATCCAAATTATATAGTATAAACTAATCTCAGATATAAAAAGAAGAAGAAATACAGAGAACTTCAAGTAGATGAAAATGATGGAAAAGCAAAAGAGGAATGTGAATGATGGCGATAAAAAAATTAAGACAAGGGAGGTGAGGAATCAAGTCAAACTGAAGCCCTCTCAATGCAAGCCATCGAGTCATTGACCTATTCCCTTTTCAATGCAAGCAACAATCTTTGGTTGGAGACAATGAGGTAGAGTTGACCTTTAACAGCTTTTAAATCTTAAAGTTTCATTATATATATTTATATTTAATATTTAACATAAGTGTTATATAAATTAGTGTCGTTAACTCTCTGTTTAAAGTGGGAATATTTGAGCTAAATTAAAAAGAAGAAGCCTTTAATTGCACTATAAAAAAATAAAAGGGTCTAAGTAAAATAATTGAAATAATTCAAGGGCTTATTTGTACCTTTGCCCTTCTCTATTTTAGTTTAAGCACTCAAATCTATGTCAGTTTTATTTTTAAAATTTTAATTTCATGTCATTTATTTATTTATATCTTTTGCTTTTTTGTGAAGTTTCTTTCATGTTATAGCTTTTATTTATTATTTTTATATATACTTTCACAAAAGATTGGTCATATTTTTATAATGTAAGATATATTCACTTAATATTATTAAGTATTATTTGGGTGATATATCTGTCACGCTCTGAATCCGAGAGCACGTGACCGGCACTAAGAAACGGGTAAACATAAGGCTTCTAGAACCTGTAATCAGCCTAACATGCCACTAAACGATTTATAACCGATGAAACTATCATAAACCAAAGTTTTGGCCTACTTGTTAAGCAGAATCTAAACTCAAATTCCAACGTTGCCTCTCAGGGCCGCCATATCCATTAAATCGAACTCATTACCATAAAAATAATTATGCTTGACAGGTCACTAATTAAACAAAGAAGTCCGACTATCCTTTGATTAGATAACTCAAAATTTATTTACAGCAATATGAAGTTAAGTACATAACTGAATTTAATAAAAATATTTATGCAACCTAAGGAATAGGAAACAAAGACAAATGTCTCATTGCAGTGAGTGATACTAACTAACGTATATATCTGATGCAACCTACTTATTCTATTATGAAGAATGTTCATACAGTATGTTAAACAAATAAGTATTTACATAGTCAAATAAGGATGAGAATTAGTCCACAAAAATCACACTAAATCTCAGTATGGGGAGCTGATCCCCTATACTTGGCTTTCTAATTTCAAATACTGTCTCTTATATCCAAACATAGGGCCCCAATCGTCTCTGGACTAAACTAAGCAGCACCGACTCAATTGGCAACAGCGTCAGACAATGAGCAAGCCCTCAAGCCATCATACACCAGTCATAGCTCATCAAATCATAATCGTATCTTAAGTGATCATGTATAATCCCATTCCCATCCAACAACCACAATTAATATATAACACGAATTATAATGGAACGAACACATATCAAAATGCTAAAGTAATGCATGATAAGTAGGAAAACATATCATAAAGTATTACCCGCACTACAATGACTAACCAACACTTCTTATTGAACAATTTAAATCTGACATCTCAAAATATACGAAACACTTAATAGACTCTAATTATCCTATCGAAATTTCAGCAGAACTTCTCCTAAAAATAGGACATTTCCCAAGCTGCAATAAAGGAACCAAACACTTCTAATAATCCTAATAATCAACAACTTAATGACCTCATATAAGTCTCCAACATCAATAAAACTCACAGTCAATCATAACCTAAAATATCGGACCATACCCGAAGGCACGTATCCCCCTTAAACAACTTTCTAGATTTAGATATTTTATAAAGGGGGAATCAAGTTCATGTAGCTCTTAACATAAAACCTTGCATAATTAACTTAATTATCTTAATTATCAACTCGATCAAATACATACATATGCATATGTAATGAATTTCTCTATTAAAAAACTTTAATAAATCTTATAATTTCTTTAAAATCAACAAATTAATTATACATTCACAAATATAAGCAAAGTTTTGAATAAATAACACAATTCAAATTTCAATACTTTATAAGATTATCATATAAGTTCGAATTTTCTTCTAAATATTTCTCAACAAACATTTCTATTAGAAATCATTTGAAATCCATTCCCTTTCCAAGTCAATTTAAACAATATATTTATGCATACTGAAGATTAATCTCATTATTATAAAAATTAACTTGTTATTTAATCTTCAATTAAAACAATTATATAACTCATTTAAATAATTTAGAAAAGTTAATTATTACGAATAATACACACATAACATTATAACATTATCCAGTCCAAATTTTCACTTTAATGTTAAAAGGGATAATTACTATGAGATTCTTGTGTTTTGCCATATTATACTAAAAAATCTATGCATTTTGATTCCGTTAAAATTTGAGACATTTCTGTTAAAAATCTGTTAAATCAATGGAAAAAGTTTATAATACCCCTCATTTTCATTCTAATTTTTACTCAATTTCCATCATTCTCAACCACACCAAAATTTTCGTCTTCACCACCACCGTCACCCAATTTAATGTTGTATAATATAAATTAATTAAACCTTTTCAAAATATAAATTAATTAAACACAAACAATTAATATAAATTAATTAAACCCAAACAATTTCATTTGAAGAAACTAGATTAGAATAACCCAAACGATTTTGTTTGAAAAAAACCCATAACAATTTCATTTGACAACACAATTTTGAAGAAACTCAATTACACAATTTTGAAGAAACCCATAGGCAATGAGTACTTATAGAAGAAAAGCTCCAAAAAGTGCAAACTAAATCAATATTCTTCCCTGTGATTGAATTCCAAACTCCAAATCAGTGTAAAGTTTTGCAATTTCAGTACAAAATTGGACTGGAAAATAACCTTAGAAAATCTATCTTCCATTAAAGATCAATTTAATCCATGATAATTTTGAAGCAACTAAACTGAATATTCTCGGTATTAAACAAAACTAGCTTGTTAAATAACAAAGTAGACAGAGAGAGAGTGGTTATTTTGGCTACTGAGAAAATTCGACTAAATTGATCGCATTCAGAATAAAAAAGTTCAATAAAAATCAAAGAAAAATTGAAAGACCCATAAACGGGTTACCTGAGATTCGAGAATCGACAATAATTCTAAGGGTTCCCCCTTTTCGTTTTCTCTTCGTCATTGTTAGTCACAAAACTAAGAAAAGTTTCTCTTTGTTTTGATTCTATTAATTATTGCAGAGAAATAGGCAACTAAAGCAAGAATCAAAGCTCCCCTTGGTGAACATTGCAATGTCTACCCCTATAATTTAATTAATGCCATAATTGAGCTTCTAGAACTCAAACAGGTAGGGCTTTTGATTTCCATTACATGCAAAATTGATCTACTTGTCTGCTCTCCTCAATAGTGAAGAAGAAAAAGAAGAAAAAAGAGGAAATTATATGAAATTGGAAAAATTTTCAATTTCAGATACCAAATACAAAAACCCATCTTTGATTTTAATTTTTTTTTTCTGTTACAATTTCCCAAATTAAAACAAAAACCCATCTTTGATTTTAATGTTAGAACCACAACTAGATACATAACCACATAAAGGTTTTGATCAACAAGCTAGTGTTGTATTAGTGGCTTTTACTCTCGAAGCCAAAGTAGAGTAGGCTCAAGCACGCATTCAAGAGCTTAAAGATGAGTGTTGGTGTTCGAAAAAGAAACTAGAGTTCTTTTTGAAGAAAGGTTTGTATGGAGGAGCAGAGAGCATGATAAAATTCTTGCATTTATTGATGATATTAAAGTTGATTTGAGTCATGAGAAGAAAGGGAATGGGTGGAGGTAAAAATGAAAGGAGGGGTATTTTGGGTAATAAATAAAATATTTTAGTCAAAATTTAACTTTTATGTCATTGACTAATGGAAAATGGATGAAATATGGATGGAAGGATCTCATAGTCTAACGGAACCAAAATACAAAAATTTTTTAGTATAATTTTGAAAATACATAAACTTTTTAGTATAATATGGTAAAACACAAGGACTTTATAGTAATTACCCCATGTTAAAATGGAAAACAATAGGTTTTGGGACCTACTCTCATGAAATTCATTCAAAATAGGGTCGGAAGATGTGTCAGAGCATCGAAATAGAGTTGTTGTAGTTTGGTCACCAAAGCTGTTGCCGGAGCCACCACCAGCCAGCCACGTATCGCCACTATTGGTGGCATTAATGGTGGGTCTTCACACCATAATAATCGCTTTGATTCCAGGAGCTCATAACCTCTCTCCACACTCCGCCACTTGTCGCCATTTGGGCGGAGCATGTCCTAGAAGCTCTAATGGCCCATTTTTTCTTCTATTGATTCCATCGTCGTTCATCCTCCTCATCATCTGAAATTGGTCTCCAAAGAAATCTTGCAAATAGAGCTCTCTAACGGTATTAAGAATAGTCCAAATGGTGGTTGGAGTTGACAGATATGGGGGTTTGAAGCTTTATGATGGCGATGAGCTCTGAACTGTGCGTACACCGCTTTCCATCACTATTCTCTGCCACTTTTGGTTCCCTAGGTTCGCCGAAGGGTGGCTATTCTGGGAGTAGAGGTGGTGTGGGCCACCGTCGACTGAAAAACTGACTTTCAGTCACCTTTCTCTCTCCTCCATGAAAATCTCAATATGCCCAGCCAAAAAGGAAGATAGCCTCTGATTGGTTGTCTGTGGGCCAATCGGAGCTCTCCAAATACTAAATAAAAAAAATAATTAATTAAAATAATATATATAAATTGTGAAAGAAAGTGATACCAGAGAATAAGGATGCCCTGGCAGATAAAAAATTTTCAGGCTAATATGAAGACACGAGTTTGAGTTCCTCTTTAAACATATATATATATATATATATATAGTTAAAAATTATTTATACTATTATTATAAATTAATGAAGGTATGTTCCAAGAAATAGGAGTGCTCCCAACGATTAACACTTTATCAAGGACCAGGTCTCGTGTAGGGAACTCCTTCACAGTATGAGTGAGGATAGTTTTGTATCAGATGCCTGTGCTGCCATCATCTGTGAAGGAAGCCAATATTGCAAAAGCCGTTTCATTTGATACTTGGCACACTTAATTTGGGCATCCCACCTCCACAACAGTTCAACAAATTCTTCATCATCATTATTTGTCGGTCTCTTCTAAATCATCTCCATCTCTGTGTTCTGCTTGTAATTTAGGAAAAATGACATAATTACTATTGCCTCTTGTACCCCATTATAGTACTAGACCTTTGCAATTAATTTACTTAGATGTATGAGGTCCATCACCCATTTTATCCAATTTAGGTTTTCCTTATTTTGGTATATTTATCAATGATTTTACTAGATACACTTGGTTATATTTTCTTAAGCATAAAAGTAATGTTTCTAGTTCTTTTATTATTTTTCAAAATCTTGTGGAAAAACAATTTGATACCAAGATATTATCTTTTCATTCTGACTGGGGAGGTGAATATCAAAAATTAAATAGTTATTTTCAAAAGTCTGTTATTCTTTATCACATCATTTATCCTTTTCTTAAACCATACAATAATCATAAATTTTCTTTTCAGTTTAAAAAATGTGTTTATTTGGGTCTATCTCCTAGTCATTTTGGATATCGTTGTTTAGATCAAGAAACATGCAGGATATATATTGCACGACATGTAAAATTTGATGAAACAGAATTCCCTTTCCAAAAAATAAAATCTCCAGCGTGTCAAGTAACATCACCCAGCTTGCAAGATTGGCTAACCATATAGACTGTACAACCAGTTTCTTATATCGCAACATCAAGTTCTCCTCTTTCTCTTGATCTTACCAACATTCTTCTATTTCATGTAATTCTAATAACAGTCCATCTTTATTTGTGCCAAGTCTGTCTAATTCCAATTGAATTGAACATCCACTCACTCTTTCCACTACACCTCTTAGTCCTACTTCCTCTCTAATTCAAACACCTCCAATAGGGTTACAACTAGCAATCGTCCTTATCTCTTCTCCTTTACAAATTGTTTCTCTTGTTCATCGTCCATTGATAGAACCAGCCCAATGTACTCATAGTATGCAACTTCTTCCTTCCTCCATGCAAAAATGGCAAGCGCATCTTACTATAGCTAATTCTTTTGTCTCCAATTCCAATATAAATCTTGCCAACAAATCAGGTTCAAAGTCATCTTCCACTCTCAATTTTCTTGAAATCGAACCCCAATCACTCACAAGTCAAAACACATAATCAATGGAGAAAAGTAATGTCTGAGGAGATACTGGCACTCATTGACAACAATACATGGACATTGGTACCTAGACCTCTAGATAGAAACATTGTTGGAACTGGGTGTTTCATATTAAAAGACATATTGATGGCTCCATAGACATGTATAAGGCTCATCTCGTAGTTACAGGCTATAACCAAAAATGCAGCTTAGACTACAAAGAGACGTTTAGCCCTGTTGTGAAAGCTACAACTATACGTATTGTTATTGCCTATGCCACAATGTTTAAATGTCCACTGAAACAACTGGATAATTCAAACGCTTTTCTTCATAGTCATTTAACTGACATTGTTTACATGGAGCAGCCGTAGGGTTTCAAGGATGAAACTTTTCCTAATTATGTTTATCAATTACATCGGTCTCTCTATGGATTAAAATAGGCACCAATAGTATGGTTTCAAAGGCTAAGCACTTTTCTTCTAAGTTTGGGATTTATAGCTGCAAGAGCAAATGCTTCATTATTTATTTATTATGTTAATGATAATAAAAAAAAAATTGTTCTTGTGTACGTAGATGATATTATTGTAACAGGAAGTACAACATCAATGGTTGATGAATTCATCAGTAAATTAAAATGTGAATTTCCAGTCAAGGACCTTGGAGCATTAAAATATTTCCTGAGGATCGAAGTTACCAATCTTTCCAATGGTGTCATACTCAATCAACACAAATATATTCAAGATCTATTGCACAAAGCTGGAATGCAAGATGCAAAGTCATACTTCTAATTGTGCATTTTGAAATGTGCTCAAATAACATTTTAATTGTGTGTTGCTATATTTTTAAGCTAAAACTTTTTATAGCAATCACAATTAATATGAATTATTAAAATAAGTATATAAATAGTTGGTATAAGCAAATAAAAACATAAAATTCAATTTGACTAAAATTCTTAATATTTTTTTATATAGACATTGAAAATATATTAAGTCATAAAATATTTGGTTTAATTGTTATAATTAAGTGTTGGCGATTAATGATTAGTAACTAGTGATTGGATATTCAAATTCTAATTGTTTGAAATTTCATCTTTTAATATTTAACTTTAAATTATAATTTTAAATTATTAATTTTAATTTTTTAATAATTGCTCATATACTAAAATATAATTAATAGTAAATGTTTATATGAGTTGTAGAATAAATCTAAATTCGATTTTTTTTCATTGTTAAAAGAAAGAACAATAGAGATTTATAATAGCTAATGACAAACAAAAAGAAACCCAAGATAAGATCCCTTAACCTTAAGTAACCCACTAGTTCATCAATAAAATACCAATTAATAGCCGCAAGCAATAATAATATAAATCATTGTTGGCTATCACTGATTAGTGACTACAAGTAGCTATTAATTTTTTTATTCCCTCAATTTAATTTATTTTTAATTTTAAAATTAATTAAAATCAAATATATATGAATTTTTAATTTATTTTTGGGTAATGTAATGGCATACTATTTTTTTATTTTCTATGATAAAAAATATATTTTTTTAACATATATATATTTTTAATATATTTTTAAGTTTTTATTAAACCATTGTATTACAGCCAATATATTTTTTTTAGCATTAAGAGATTAATTTAAACCTGAATTTTTTGTTGAGTAATTCGTATACTTGTTGCTAAATCATGCAAGGATACACATAATTCAACAAATATTAGAACCAAATAATGAAAAACAAGTCAATTTTTAAGAAAAAAAATTATTTTGTTTGTCACAATTAATCTATATTTTCAATTCAAATAAAGATTAATTATTATTTCCCTCCATAGAATAATCCAATATATTAAGTTTTCCCTGACCTTTTAAAAATATACTAACTCTCCCCTGATGAATGCCTCAATATATTACCAGACCATTCCATTCAATTTTGTCGTTAGTCAACCATTAATCAACTCTACAAAGCAGTAAAAAGACAGAAATTCTCTTACTCTTTAATTTTAATTAATTATATTCTATTTTTACTTTAAAAAATATTTTTTAGGGTTAAAAAATATATTTTTATACTTTTGATAAATTTGAAAATAAAAATATTTTTTAAAAATATTTTTATTTTATTTTTTAAAAAATAAAAATTTGAAAATAACAAATAACAAATTAAAAATAAAAATATTTTTTAAAAAATATTTTTTACTTTTTATTTTTAAATTTTTCAAAAATATGAAAATAAATTTTTTATTTGTATTAAAAAATTTAAGAAGAAATAATTTAATTTCTTCTTAAATTATTTTTTAAAATAAAAAATATTTTTATTTATTTTTTATTTTAAAATCTGTCAAAAAATATGAAAATAAATTTTTTAACCTTAAAAAAATTTTTAAAGCAAAAATAGAATGTAATAAATTAAAAATAAAGGGTAAGGGCATTTATGTCTTTTTCCTACCCTTGTAGGATTGACTAAGGGTTGACTAATGACAAAATTGGACGGAAGAGTCTAATAGTATATTATGACATTTGTCAAGGAGGAGTTAGTATATTTTTAAAAAGTTAGGGGGATTTAGTGTATTGAATTATTTTACATGAAAAAAATAATAATTAACCCTTCAAATAAATATAGTATGAATGAAAAAAATAGGCTTTAAAAGAGTTTTGTTTTCTTATGAATCTCACCGAGTTAAAATTTAATATCAGACAATTTTAAAATATATATAAATATATATATATATATATATATATATATATATATATATATATACTATGTAATTTCAAATTCCAGCACCCTCCATCAAATTTCAATTCTATTATTTTACTCTTCATTTTCCTCTCATTCTTTTGTTTTCTCATACAGAGATGGCACATTAATTTCTCTATGTATATACTACTTGTCGTGTGGCAAATTAACGAGCATTTAAAAATACAGAAAATTGGGAGAAAAAAAAAAATTAAGATAAGAACATAAAATTGAGATGCTTAAAAAGAGGGTGTTTATTTTTTAGGACAAAAATTTAATTTAGCACTTGAACTTATATGAGATAGACAATTAGGTTTAAAATGAGCTTTTAGATCGATTGAGGACAATAATTTCGATTACAAAGCATTTAAACTCTATTTTGACCACATAATCGCGCGTGGTATGAACCACATAATAAAGTCACGTGAAACCTTAAAAATCAATTATAAAAAATGATTTACCGTTTATTTTTCGCTCGCTCTCTCTATAATGGTTTGAAAGGATAAAAAAAGGAAAAGGTAAAAAATAAGCTTCAACAGATTATGGAGTGAGAAGCATTGCATATCAAATTGAGATTGAGCATTTTAGAGTTTAGATAATCTGCGAGCTAGGATAGACGAATGTAAGAGTAATTTCTTACTTCATTGAGTGAAAAACCAAATAAGCATTGCTTAAAGCTTGTTTTAAGAGTGTGGTTAGGGTTTGCGTTTGTCAAGTCCTAATTTCGGAACATAACGGTCCTAAGATGCGGGAGATGCTAGAAGCGATCGGCACCCATAAAACCTAGTATCACATACAATTATCAATTTATTAATCATTCTGGCATTCTGTAATATACTGCAATTGGCTGTAACTGTCATCATTTCATGCCATATCATTAATTATACTCCATAATATGCCATACATACATATACATAATCTAACTATGTCATTATACAACCCATGGAGCAACTATAGAATATATACAAAATACAGTGTTAAATATAATTACACTGTCACTAAAGATACTGCAGGAATCCACAGAGAACCAAAAGTTGAGATTTTTGCCTCTTAATACCCACCTGCAAAGGGGAAACAATGAAAGGGTGAGTATAAAAATACTCAGTGAATCTAATATGCATCAATTAGAAGCAAGGACTGGAATGTCAATAAATAATAGGTAGATAACAAATAATATTAGTCTACGCAACAATGTCCGAATAAAGGATCAGAATACAGTAGATGATTGTAGAATCAATAATCAAGTCAATGGAAAATATATCTCATGAATAAGACAGATAAAGGACCATGAAACTCATATCACATGTATCCATCATGTATCAATAAACATAAGACTGATCAGGTCTTATGGCTAGGACTGTCACAACCCACTCGCGGATCATGACAGAGGTGGTATCAGAGCCGTTCTGAAATTAAGACTGTCGAAATTTACAATTCACTGAAAGTACTCTTTATTCACGGTTTTACCATTGCTTACTTTATCAATGTTCTTAAATATTTTCTCATATTTCTTTTTACTGTATTCACACATGAATATACATAATCATTTACCCTCTTGCCAAAATCAGAAATTCATCTGTCGACCGTACTGCTATTTTTCGGCAACATTATCGGTACCGATGATTTTCAAAAAAAATTCTCGTTTTCATTCTAACTGAGTTTTTAAAATTATCCTTAGCCATTTTGATAATTTTAGTCCATATACTGAAAACTTGTTATGCATATTTTTAGGGTATTACATTCTACCCTCCTTCAAAAAAATTCGTCCTCGAATTTCAAATAAATATGTATCTCTATATTGGGACAATAACAGATACTTAACTTTCATGTTTCACTCATTCTCCCATGTACACTTTTCCATATATTGATTCCTTCATAACACTTTTTCCATTGAAATTTCTTTATTTCGAAATTGTCGAACTTGACAATTTACACTTTTTATCGGCTCTACTCTTATGACATCTCTTCATTAACATCCATATTATGAACTTCCATACTTAGAATAATTCTTGCACATAATTCCATAGCATTCAGATATGGAATACCAATTAAAATGGCTCATACCTGAAGGAAGAGCCAAACTTTATGCTACACTGTTAATCTTTTCTAATACTTTATATGATCTCACGCATCTCGGTGTCAACCTTCTTTTCTTGTCAAATCTCATAACACTTTCCATAGGTGATATTTAAAGAGAATATGATTACCAATATTAAATGAACATCCTTTTCAGTTTTGTAATTCAATCAATGGTAAATATTGATCTCACTTACCTTTGAACTTCCATAACACATATCCTTATCTCTAAACTTTAATGCTTATCATTTTTGAACTTCTTTCTTTAACTTAATAAAATATGGATCCCGATCTTGGGTCACTTTATATTATCAATTTACAATGGCTTAGCCCGACATTGGGCTGTCAGAGTCTGGTTTCGATCCTGGGATCCAAATCCAACTCTATACCCATATCAATTAACTTATTCATTGTACGAATCAGTGGTCTTCTAACAATAGAGATGTGATCTAGACTACTCATAGTCTTTTGACTAAGAGCATCTGCCACTACATTAGCTTTACTCGAACGATAAAAGATTTCACAGTCATTATCCTTTAACAATTTACTCATCTTCGTTGCCGAAGATTCAAATTCTTCTGTTGTAGAAAATACTATATACATGCTGCAAACTATTATACTCAGTATGAATATCACATTTTGCACTATATATATAGTGTCTATAACACAATCCTTAAATACTCTACATACTTCTCTTCACTCTTAGAATAGATAAAATTGTCATCCATGAACATTAGGACAATTTATCCAACAATTTCTGAAATTTCATCTTTAGCTCTTTCAATTCAATAGGTGCCTAGATACACCTAAAATTCCAAACTCTATCTCTTTATCAGTGTACCCCTGACAACTTTTCTAGGAAAAACATCAAGGAACTCTCGGACCACAAGTATCCAATCAATCCCAATCAAAGTCATTCACACATTCATTACATATACTAGATATGCTATACCATCTAACTTTATCATTTTTTTTCTAGCCTGAATAACAAGAATGAAACTAATTCTAGATTCATACTTATCACTCTGGAACTCTAACTATGACAATTAGAATTTGACTTTCTTCTCATAACAATTAATAACTGCTCACAATGCAGTTAACCAATTCATATCAGGTATCATATTAAGTTGCAACACAGGCAACTCTATCCCATTAGCACATAAAATATTACTATCAATTTCAATAACACATCTCGAATGACAATAATAATTCATTTTTATACTCTCTCTCATAGGTATAGTTATCTCTAAGGACACATTCAATAATTATCTTTCTCTATTTAACTGTGATGCAAACAAAAGAATGTATGACACTAGAGTCAAATAATGCATTTGTTATATCATTCTGTATTTAAAATCATACCTATATCTGCATCATCAGATCTCTGTGTCTCTTGGATGTTAACAGCAAAAATTCTTCCCTGGCCTCTACCTGTTGGGGCCTGACCACTAATAGATGCCTGACCTCTGCCTCTACCCCTACTAGGAGCTTCTCTAGCCACATTCTGAATCATTTGTACTGTAGGCTGAGACTCTGCAGTAGATGGCTGCAGATCGCCCCATAGGGGATATTTGTTAATAAAATGGCCATGTTGCCCACATTTCAGGCAAACATCTGACTGTCTACGGCATTCCCCTCTATGCCTTCTGCCACAAAAATCATAAATGGGTACACTAGGCATATGAGTAATAGGTCTAAAAGATCCCTGTGAATATGTAGGTACCGAATGCACCATTGGTGATCCCCCACTCTAAATCCTCCTCCTCTGACTACCAGATGGAGGTCTCTGATCAAATAGAGGCACTGGCTCAATCAACCTAGGAAGGGAGCTGCTCTCCCCCTACATACTCTAGGATCCTGGTCCCCTTTTTTCTCTCTCTGACCTGTACTTCTCTTCCATCTGAGTAGCTTTATCGATAACTGTCGTCAGTGATGTAAACTCAGTAGCCAATAGAGCATTATGAAATGAAGCATGTAATCCTCTCCTGAACCTGCTGATCAGATCAGCTTCAGTAGGAATAATGTGAGTAGCATATCTACTTAGTTTAATGAACTCCTCTGCATACTCCTCTACAGTCCTGTCCCCCCTGCTCTAACTGTTCAAACTGATTCAAGTTACAGGTCTTCAGCCCTTCAGTAATGAACTCATCTATCAGAGCCTGTCGAAACTCATCCCATGAGGGTGGATGCCCACCATACAGTCTGGGCTCCATCCTCCTCGAAAACCAAACCCATGCCTTCCCTTTCAGTAACAATCCCACGAGCTCAACTGCTCGGATATCAGAACAAGATAGTCACTTAATTACCTTTTCAATCTCCTCTAGAAAATCCAAGGGATCACTGCCTCTATCGCCTCTAAACTCAGGTAAGTTTAGCTTCAGAAAGCTAAATATAGTCACTTCACCCTCATCAATACCACTACGGCCTCCCTGTACAACAGGCTCCTCGGGAACCATAACTAGCTGTACAGGTGCATGAGCAACTGGTACTACAGCAGATGCAACAGGGGGTGGCACTGCTGCTGGTATTGGAGGTGACGGTACATTCTGCCTTTCCCGCCTCATCTCTGCTACCTCCCTACGCAGATCCATCATCCCCCTCATCATCTCATATCTCCAGGGGTCCTCGCCCCTCTCTATATCCCTAGTCCGTCTAGATCTGGACGGACCCTCTGAAATAGAATACTTTCTAACTGACGACTCATTGGAGGCTACCTCTGCCTCCCTGGTACCTCTGTCTCTGTCGTCAGACATCTTTGTAAACTGTCTGAAAATAAACAAAACACATACTCAGTATATTACAGAAATGCAGAAACGTACTCAGTATATTACAGAAACGTAAAATACTTATACATACTTGACGAATATAACAAATGACGATACAAGAATTCCTATGCTCTATGGTTCCCTTAACTCTACCCATACTTTACTTAGTTACTATTCCTCTGTAACCTATGCTCTGATATCTATAAACACAGAGCTCTGATATCTATAAGCCTAGTGCTATGATATTACCTCTGTCACGACTCGCTCGCGGATCGCGACGGTCCTAGGGTGCGGGAGATGCCGAGGCGACGGTACCTGTAGAACCCATCAATCTCATACAATGCAATCACTCACAATATCGCAGCAAAAATATAACTATAACCAATATTGCAGCGAAAACCCATCTTACTCATCATCAATCACATGACAGAATAAATACTATTCATTCTGTAAATATCATATTCATATCATTAATATTCTCCAATATTCCCATATATATATGTTCATACTCTAACTATACCGTACAAAATCCATGGAGCAATTAGGATATGAACATACAGAATAGTATAGTGTTCATAATATTACACTGACACAAGATCTGCATAATCCACAGAGAGTCAAATGTGGTGGAAATCTGCCTCCTACTCTGTACCTGAGAGGGCAAACAGTGAGAGGGTGAGTATATATGATACTCAATGAATCTAATATGCATCGACCTATAAAATGGATAATAGAACATCAATAAGCAATAAGCAGATGACATAAATGAATCAAACTGCCCAGAATGTCTGTAATACAGAATCAAGTACAAAATATGACTATAAGTAAACAATCATAACAATGAAGCACATATCACATGGACAAGATAGAAATGACAGATATAGAGCCATGAAACGCATAGAAATATGCCAAGCACAAATCACTATATATATATGTATGTATAAACATAAGACTGTGGTCTTATGACTGGGACATCCTTTCCTAGTACAGGGTATCAATCAATCAATACAATGTGCACAAGGCCGACAACATGAACTCACTACCCTGTCGGAACAACAGCTCTGTCAAATCACCTCGAAGTCAATAGAAGTGATAAACACATCAATAATTATTGATGTTTTATTGACTTTATGCTCATTAAATTGATTTCTGATGAGTTATTGATATTGTCGATGCCATTGTTTTGAAATGGTATCTATTGATGTGTTTATAACTTCTATTAACTCTGAGATGATTTGACAGAGTTGCCATTCCGACAGGGTAGTGAGTTCATGCTGTCGGCCTTGTGCACATTGTATTGATTGATTGATACCCTGTACTAGGAAAGGATGTCCTAGTCATAAGACCCGTACAGTCTTATGTTTATATATATATATATATATATAGTGATTTGTGTTTGGCACTTTTCTATACAGTGATTTGTGTTTGGCACTTTTCTATACGTTTCATGGCTTTATATCTATCATTTCCATCTTGTCCATGTGATATGTGCTTCATTGTTATGATTGCTTACTTACAGTCATATTCTGTACTTGATTCTGTATTACAGACATTCTGGGCAGTTTGATTCATTTATGTCATCTGCTTATTGCTTATTGATGTTCTACTATCCATTTTATGAGTCGATGCATATTAGATTCACTGAGTATCATATATACTCACCCTCTCACTGTTTGCCCTCTTAGGTACAGAGTATGAGGCATATTTCCACCACATTTGACTCTCTGTGGATTCTGCAGATGTTGTGTCAGTGTAATATTATGAACATTGTACTATTTTGTATGTTCATATCCTAGCTGCTCCATGGGTTTTGTACGGTATAGTTAGAGTATGAACATATATGTATGGGAATATTGGAGAATATTAATGATATGAATATGATATTTACAGAATGAATAGTATTTATGTGAGTGAATAGTATTTATTCTGTTATGTGATTGATGATGAGTAAGATGGGTTTCCGCTGCAATATTGGTTATAGTTATATTTCTGCTGCAATATTGTGAGTGATTGCATAGTATGAGATTGATGGGTTCTATGGGTGCCGGTCGCCTCGGCATCTCCCGCACTCTAGGACCGTTGCGATTCGCGAGCGGGTCGTGACAGAGGGTTTCGATCCAGGGACCTATGGGTTATGGGCCCACCATGATCATGACAGAGGGGGTATCAGAGCCGTTCTAAAACTAAGATTGTCAAAATTTGCTATTCACCAAAAGTATCATTTATTCATGGTTTTGCCATTGCTTACTTTATCAGTGTTCTTAAATATTTTCTCATATTTCTTTTTACTGTATTCACACATGAATATACATAATCATTTACCCTCTTGCCAAAATCAGAAATTCATCCGTCGACCGTACTACTATTTTTCAGCAGCGTTATCGGTACCGACGATTTCTGAAAAATTTTCTCGTTTTCGCTCTAACTGAGTTTTTAAAATTATCCTTAACCATTTCGATAATTTTAGTCTACATACTGAGAACTTATTTCACAAAAACTTGTTATGCATATTTTTAGGGTATTACAAGGACCTCTAACTCTTCCAAGCTAGAGTATCATTATACAATGTGTACATTGTCGACATTATATACCTACTGCTATAACACCCTCAAATTTCATTTATATAACTTTTAATATATATTGTTTAAGCATAAATAAAGATAGTTTAGACATTAGAACATCATACTTGCGCGATTTGACAAATCGCTAAAAATCGACCCAGTGGATAGGTAAGCACGTCAATATTTTGATTAACGAACGGGTTCAAAATTTTAAATTTTTAATATCACCATTAGACTCATAAGCTAGAGAAATATAAGAAATATTATTTCAGAATTGAAATGGGACAAAAAGATAAATAGTTATAAGTTCTGGGTTCAAAATGCGAATACGAGAAGTGTCAGGGGGGAAATCGAATTAGCTGAAAGTTAATTAATATAAATAGCCATCTAATTCTCCAAAAATCAAAAAATTCTCCTCCTTCCTCCATTGTTACAGCCAAGTCTCCTCCTCCAAAACTCCACCAATTTCATCCAAACTTCAAGCAAAATCGATAGAAAATTCGGTTAAACTATTGATTAAGCTAGTTTTCATCGAAAATTCCAAGAAATTCAAGCTAGAAATTGATGAAACTCCAAACCTAAATTTCGGCCACTTGAAGAATTCATGTGAGGATGATGTTTGCTTCGTTCTTTTGATTCATTTAAGCTATATAAATGATTATAAACATGATTAGATCGATAGATTTTAAGATTGGATCGAAATTGGAGAAAACCTAAAATTAGGTTTATGTTTGAAATTGATTTTCTGTATAGGATTTCATAATTCTAATTAATATTTAAATATGTTATTTTAGTTTCACGTCTCAATTTTGGAATATGACGGCCCTAAGATGTAGAAACATCATAAGGCTACCGATACCCATAGAACCCTTATATAACCTATAAACATCACATGCTATAACATATCTATATCCATATAATCAGTCTATCTGTCATCATCTATAATCATATCTGATCTCAACACATCTCATATATATTAAATATCAGTAACTAATAATATTACAGACCGTACTAAGTATAGTCATCCCAATAATTTACATATCCATGGAGTATCTAAAATATATACAAGTTCAATATTTACTTTATTATAACAAAGTTGGATCCACTGATGAAGAAATCTTGGACCAGCTCTATTCCTGACCTGAAAAGATAAAACTACTAAAAGGGTGAGTATTTTCATACTAAGTGAGTCAATATATATATTATCATACATTAAGCTAGGTAGGAAACAACAAATGAATAGCATTAATAATTGACTCATGGATGGCACATTAAAGGACCAAATCAGGGGAAATAGTTTATAGACATCAAATATAGATATATAGGCATTGGAAGAAATAATAACCATATATATATAACAGATACTGGGTCATGAAACGCTTATCATTATCAATGTAATATGTAAGTAGCATAAGGTGGATCAGACCCTATGGCCAGGACCATAACCCTTTCTAGCTAGGGTATCAATGGAATTTCATTATACGCAATGCTGATGGTATTTACCAACTACCCTATCAGTAAGGTAGCTCTGTCATACAAACATTAGAATAGGCTAAAGATAGCAAATAAATAAAATATCAAATAGGCAAGAAAACTAATAAAGTTCAGTTTCTGTAACTCTAGCTCAATTAAGCAGTTTAGGCAAGTAAACACATATAGGATCATTATCCTTAACAAAGGAACATTATATTATAGGCAAAATGCCATAAAAGTCATTTAAGATACAAGTTCAAAATATGTCAAGAAGACACATTTACACTGGTGACAAAGAAAGTCACCCATTTTAGCAAATTTGGTAACAATTGGTTTCTTAAGGAAATTAACAAAGGTCATTTCGTCAAGCACTTGGTGTGCACCATTTTAGGAATAAATAAATATAGTTTTGGGACAAATTGATCAACATCCAAAGTTCACAATTCAAGCCCTAATGGCAACAAACACTAAGGCATTATCAAGCAGGGTTTATATACATCATTAAACAACATAATCGGAGCTTAAATTCAAGGAAAATTCAAAGGAAACTCAAATAAAACACTTTGGAAAAAAGTTGTAGGAATTTAAATGGATTCAAATTGATCAAAGAAAGGTTTAAATATGCATAATAATATGCATATAACTCACCAAAACCGAAAAATTGATCGTTTACGAGATAAAACGCCTATTTGCCTATAACAGGCAAAAGTAATATTCTTCGGTTTCCTTCAATTCTACACTCAATTTTACCACATATTTAGCCTTAAATGGATGCTAACTAACATATTTAAACATTAATTAGAATTATGGAGTCCTATACAAAAAATCCATTTCAAACATAAACCTAGTTTTATGTTTTCTCAAATTTCGATCCAATCTTGAAATCTATCGTTCTAATCATGTTTATAATCACTTATATAGCTTAAATGAATCAAAAGAATGAAAAAAACACCATCATCACCTAAATTCAAGGTGTTGCCAAAATTAAGGTTGAATGGCTCTTCAATTTCTAACTTGAATTTCTTGGAATTTTCGATGGGAACTAGCTTAATCGGTAGTTTAACCGAGTTTTCTATCGATTTTACTTGAACTTTGGATGAAATTGGTGGATTTTTGGAGAATGAGGAGACTTGTCTATAACAATAGAGGAAGGAGGAGAATTTTCTGATTTTTGGAGAATTAGATAGTTATTTATATTAATTAACTTTCAACTAATTCGATTTTTCCCCCCGACACTTCTCGTATTCGTATTTTTAACATGAAATTTTTAACTATTCACCTATTTGTCCTATTTTAATTCTGAAACAATATTTCTTATATTTTTTCAGCTTATGAATTTAATGGTGATATTAAAAATTCACAATTTTGAATTCGTTTGTTAATCAAAACGTTGACTTGCTTACTTATCTATAGGGTCGATTTTTAGCAATTTGTCAAATCGCGCAAGTACCATATTCTAATATTTAAATCAATTTTATTTATACTTAAATAACATATATTTAAAGTCATATGGATGAAATTTGATGGTGTTACAGGTGTTTGGTGTTATCGGGACTTTGGTTTAGAAGATGTGATTTTGGGATACTTTCAGACATTATTATGCTCCAATGGGAGTGATGCATAACCTATTATTGATTGTGTTAGCCAGAGGGTAACGACGGAACAGAACCAATAACTTACTGCTGAGTTTACACCTGAGAAGGTAAAGGAAACCCTGTTCTCTATGCATCTGGACAAGTTTCCGGGACCAGATGGGCTGAACCCAGCTTTTTATCATCGGAGCTGGCATATTGTGAGTAAGGATGTTACTTAGGCTGTTTTGGAATTTATTGATAGGTCTTCTATTCCGGATAGATTAAATGATACAAACATTTTTTTAATTCCTAAAAAACAAGAAGTTGAATCTATGGGGGATTTTCGTCCAATTGCGTTGTGTAATGTGATTTATAAAGTTATAACGAAGATGCTGGAAAATCGATTGAAGAGGATTTTGTCAACATGAATATCAGACAATCAGAACACATTTGTTTCGGGGCAATTTATTTCAGATAACATTATGATTGCATTCAAAATTATACACTTCCTGAAAAGAAAGATCATAGGAAGACAAGTTTTTCGTCCTTAAAGATCGATATGAGTAAGGCATATGACAGAATTGAATGGGATTTTCACAAGTTTATGATGTTGAAGCTTGGATTTTCTGAGAAATGGATCAATTGGGTTATGTTGTGTGTCACCACTGTGAGATATAAGGTTCTCTAAGGAGGAAGAGAAATAGGTATGATTATCCCTGAAAGGGAGTTGCGATAGGGTGACCCACTGTCACCATATTTATTTATCATTTGTGCGGAAGGCCTTTCAGCGGTTCTCCAAAACTATGAAAATAGAGGTTTGATCAACGGTTGTAGAGTTTCTCAGACTGCTTTGTCAGTGACACATCTTTTCTTTGTTGATGACACATATTGCTAACTTCGGTATTTCAGGTTCAAATGGTTGAGGACCATGAAAATTATCTAGGGTTACCCTCTATCATTAGTAGGAAGAAAAAGAATGTATTTTCTTTCATTAAGGATAAAGTTTGGCAAAAAATTCAGGGGTGGAAAAGGAAATTTTTATCTTAGGCGGGGAAGGAGATATTAATTAAGATTGTTGTTCAAGCAATGCCCAACTACATTATGAGTGTGTGTTCCTGATTCCCTTGGATATGTAAGCTGAATTGGAGAGGATGATGAACTCGTATTGGTGGAGTCATAAGCCAGGTACAAGCAAGGGGATTCGATGGTAGTGTTGTGATAAGCTATGTACTGGTAAGAGTCATGATGGGTTAGGCTTTAATAAGCTTCACCAATTCAACCTGGCCATGTTAGGCAAATAGGGATAGAGATTGTTGACTAACCCGCAATTGCTTATGGCAAAAATATACAAGGCAGGTATTATCCTAGAACCTCTTTCCTAAATTCTACTATGGGCTTTAATCCTAGCTATGTTTGGAGGAGTGTTTGGGCTACTAAGCCTTTGATTAAAGCTAGGTCAATTTGGAGAGTGGGGGATGGGAGGAATATTTCGATTAGTAACGATCGTTGGCTTCTAGATGATGAAAACCTTTTTGTTACTGGCCATTTGAATGAAGATAGGAGGGATTTGTTGGTTGCTGACTTGATGGACTCGGGTGGAAAGGGGTGGGATTGGGACCTTCTGAATGATATGTTTAATGATAGAGATAGGAGATTAATTTGTTATATTCCTCTTAGTATTAGGAGTATGAATGATGGATGGCAGTGGAGTAAGGATGTCAGGGGCACTTAAACAGTTAAAAGTGCATATCGATATCTACAAGTTAGTGGGGTAGATCCAGGGGATACTGATAGTGAATCGATGTGGAAAAAGTTATGGAGTCTTCACATTCCACCAAACGTGAAGAATATGCTATGAAAGGCTTGTAATGGTACTTTACCAAAAAGTTCTCAACTACTTAGATGGAGGGTTGACGTAGATGGGATTTGTCAACTATGTAAGAATGAAGAGGAATCTATTGCCCATGTGCTGGTGGTATGCATGGTTGCAAGAAGTTGTTGGGTACAGGCTGATCTAGGTTATGTTCTTAGGAGCACTGATGATTTTTTGATGTGGTTCAGAGAGATAATGCAGAATCATTACTCTGAAGTTGTAGCACTATATGTATGATCTGTTGGAACATTTGGCAACATAGGAATAATGTGTTATAGAATAATGGTTGGAGAACGACTGCTCAAATCGTTAATTTTGTTGTCTCCTATTTGCAGCAATGGAGAGAAGCACAAGTTTCTACTTTAGTTGCTTCTTCGAATTTGAATGCAGGAACATTATGGCAACCTCCGCGTGCAGGCACACTGAAAGTCAATGTGGATGCTTCATTTTTTTCGCAAAATGGTAAGGTTGGGATGGGTTGTGTGTGTCATGATCACCTTGGCCATTTCATGTTTGCTTTCACCAAGCTGATGGAGGGATACATTCTACTAAAAGTAACTATGTGCATAACAGTTAGAGAAGTGTTGAGCTGGATAAAGAGGAATACCTTGATAAATATCATAGTTGAGACGGATGCACTAATGGTGGTGTAAGTGCTTAAGAATATTGGAGATGACAGAACTGGTTTTGGCATGATACTTCAAGATTGCAGACATCTAGCCCTAGCTGTTCAAGGGTTAAAGGTGAAATTCGTTCGCAGGGATGCTAACAAAGTTGCTCATGCACTAGCTAGGAACAGGGATAGAAGCAAAATTTTTGAGAAGGGGGAGACTCATCTTATGTTTAGGAAAATACGCAAAATTTTAAGAAGCAATATTATGATAAGAAAAAAAATTTATTTAAAAATATAAAAATAATAAAAAGTACCAAACAAATATATATTTCAATTAGCATAATCAAAAGTCATTATAATATTATTGAAAAAAAAAAAGAAAATTAAGTAAAATTGAAAAGAAAATGAAGGAAAAAAGAAAAAAGTGAAAGAAAATGGAATTAAATGATGTTTTATTAGAGATTAAAGAATTAAATTTTCAAAATATAATTATTATTTTATGAATTTTAGTAAATTTTAGGAACTAAATAATAATTTATCTTAAAAAATTTTAAAAATTAAGGGGGTAAAAAAAGAAAAAAAGAAAAGAAAATGATATTAAATAATATTTTATTAAAAAATGAAAAATTAATTTTTCAAAATAAAAGAATTATTTTATTAATTTTATAAAATTTAAAGACTAAACGTAATTATACATTAAAAATTTTAAAAAATTAAGGGAGGATATGTGCTCTCCCTTACCACTGTGTAGATTTGTCTGTGATTAGGATTGCTATTAGTTTTAATTCTATTGAGGTTTGGCAAGAAAGCCCACCTCCTTTCACTGTAAATTTGTTTCATTAATGAAATATTTCCTTTTAAAGAAAATGCCAAAATAATTAAAATAATTTTTATAAAATTGTGTATATATGTATATAAGTAGACTCTTGTTTTGAGTCCTAATTCTAACAAATTTTTTATATTTTTCATGATTGAATTATTGAATATTTTTTTTTTCCGTGGCAAAATAGAATTTTGATATGATTCGATCTAATCTGTGCTGATTTTCAATTTTTCTAATTAAATCAGTCTATTCAGACAAGATCTTACAACTTTGCTAAAACCTATGTCTAATATTATTTTTGGATAACTACGGTTGAGATCTTATGACTTTTATAAAATTAAATATTAATTTATGCAAAAAATTGTTGAAATTTATTTATGCTCTTATGGGATTGAAAAAGAAAGAGATATTATATTATTAAAAAAAATGTAACTCTTCACCTTATATTTGTTCATTTCACTTAAAAAGCTCATTGGGGCTGGTTAGTAATTATTACCAATTAACTTCAACATGGCTATCATCTTTAATCTCACAAAATGGTCCAAACCTAATACTTTCTTTTGTATTAACCCATCCCTTTTATTATTTTGATCCAATGACCAATCTTCAATATTCATTATTTTTAACATGGTTAATTTGAAATTTTAGTTAATATCCAACAGGCCAACAACTTTTATTATTAAAATTGTAACTGGCAAGTCACAAAGTATTAATGCCCGATGAGTCTGCCTTCTGTTAAGCTAAGCTATTCAAGAAAATAAGGAAGCTTATATATAGAAGTAAAGATTCAGTTCAAAATTCATGGAAAAAACTCTTGGTGTGATTATTAACTAATTTATTAATTACTTGATAATTGGGAAAAAATATATATTTATTAATCTACATATATATTTGTAATTACTCAAAAATTAGAAATTAAGTTTAGAGAAATGTTGATTATTGGATTGATCTTTGTAGCTTTATTGGTTATATACTTTACTTACTTGATTAACAAATGGAGAAAGCCAAAATGCTATGGTATTCTTCCTCCAGGTTCCATGGGACTTCCTCTTATTGGTGAGACATTTCAGTTATTAATTCCTAGCTATTCTCTTGATCTTCATCCATTCATCAAAAAGAGACTGCAAAGGTAAAAATTAAATTAAATTGTTCAATTTATTGCATTATTTCCAAATTTGTTATACATAATTATTTGAAATATATGTATTAAAAATAAATAATCATTAAAACTTTTATTCGTCTGATTTCAGATATGGTCCAATTTTTCGAAGTAATGTGGCTGGACGACCCATTATATTTTCAGCTGATTCTGAACTAAACCATTACATCTTTAGTCAAGAAAGAAGATCAGTGGAATTGTGGTATATGGATACATTTTCTAACCTTTTTGTATTAGATGGTGAAACAAGAACAAGTGGGGCTACTGGTTATATTCACAAGTATATAAGAGGTCTTTTTTTGACTCATTTTGGTCCTGAAAGGCTCAAGGAAAAATTGATTTCTCAAATAGAAGATATAATTAACACAACTCTACATTCATGGTCAACTCAAACAACAGTTGAAGTTAAAAATGCTGCTTCAGCTGTAAAATTTCCAAGCTCTCCACTTATTAGTTATTACTAATTAAAATCGAAATTCGTGCAATTTTAATAACTTTTTCCTTTTTTGTTTTTTTGGGTTATTGCAGTTAGTCTGTGATTTCACAGCAAAGTTTCTGTTTGGTTATGATGCTGAAAAATCACCCTATAATATGAGTGAAAGATTTGAAAACTTTGCAGAAAGTTACGTGTCATTTCCACTGAATATTCCTGGCACTGCGTACCACCAAAGTCTAGAGGTAATAAAAAATTATTTTATAAGATTCAGGTTCTCTTTTTTAGAAGTCGATGTGGGATTTAATCATCATTAGAAATTGTTTCTTGAAAATAATATTGAACATTTTGATTTATGCAGGACCGAAAAAAGGTAATTAAAACGTTGGAGCATGCATTAAGAGAAAGACTTAGCTATTGTGAGAAGAATAAAGAAGAAGATGTCTTGAATCAAACATTGGATGATATGGAAAAAGAGAAATTCGTAACAGAAGAATTCATAATTCAAATCCTGTTTGGGGGTCTATTTGCCATCTCCGAGTCTATTCCAATTACCATAACATTACTTTTCAAGTTCCTTTCAGCCCACCCATCAGCATTACAAGAGTTAACGGTACGACTTTCATAGATACATGCTATACCCTATTAGTGAAGAAAATTATGGAAGGACGGGTTAGACCTTTAAAAAATTTATTATTTTTTTAAATTTAGACAAAGTATAAACATAAGAAATTAAAATAAACATTTTATTCATATTTTATAAGAAAATGAATTATGGTTAAATTTAGCGCAGGCTGAACATGAAGAACTTATCATAAACAGAAAAAGAAAAGGTTCAGATTCTTCAATTACATGGGAAGATTATAAATCAATGACTTTTACACTTCAGGTAATTTATATTTAAAAAAAAAAATTAATTTCTACTTGAAACATTGATCAATATATAACACTCATATCTTAATGTATGAATTGATAGGTCATCAATGAAACTCTTAGAATAGCAAACGTTGCTCCTGGATTGCTGAGAAGAATAATAAGAGATATTCATTACAAAGGCATGTTAATTCTTGTTCTAAACTATTACTATTTCATTGATTTAATATATAAAATTTGCATTCTAAGTAATTAATAACATCTTAATTCTTCAAGCTAATAGATTTTGATTGGAATTATTGTTATTTTTTAAAAGGATATACAATTCCTGCTGGTTGGGCAATAATGGTTCTTACTTCTGCTCGCCATATGAACCCAGAGATCTATAAAGATCCACTTGTGTTTAATCCATGGCGTTGGAAGGTAATCAAGCTATATATTTCATACTCAAAATAAATTAACCAAAAATTCATATTACACATCTTTTATTTTATATATCAAACTTATTATTCATAACTCATAATTGGATTAATTAATTAATTAGTTCTTATATTTCGTCTATATGAATATAAATTATCATAGTTATTTTTTAAGGATATTAAAAGGAAAAAATATTTAATTTTTATTTTTTTATTTTTTTATGGGTGAGTGATTGATTAAATTATAGGAGTTGGACTCGCAAACAATATCAAAACATTTCACCCCATTTGGTGGAGGAACAAGACAATGTGCTGGGGCAGACTATAGCAAGGTGTTTGTATCTATATTCCTTCATGTCCTGGTAACAAAGTACAGGTATCTTCTTTTAATTTCATGTTAATTTTCTATGTTATGAGATAGTAGCTCCTTAGTTAATTTTATACTAATGGATGATAGGTGGACAAAGATCAAGGAAGGGAAAATTTGTCGAAGTCCTATGTTGCGATTTGCAGATGGAATTGAAATTGAGTTATATGAGAAGCATTAATTAAGTACTATGGAATTCTGCATAATTTCAAGCAATTTTTTTTCTTTTTTCTTTTTTTTTTTAGGTGAAATTTTCTTTTTATATGGGTGTGTTAATTAGTTCTATATTGTATTTAATTATCTTAAAAATGGTTTTCTCTCTTCCTCATTGTCCAATTCACTAAGTTTTGCTTTAAAAAAAGGTAATAATAATAAAATGCTTTTATTTTTATTTATGAACTAGTGCTTTAGGTTAATTATAAAAATGAAGTTGTTTACGATGAACGCTAGAGTAATTTGCAAATCATTGCATCATGAATTTTTATTACAGTTAATTAAATTATTATTTATTTTGAAAAATAAAAAAAAATAAGAATAAGAACAAAAACACAATAATATAAAATTAGAAAATAAAATTTTTATTATTTTCTTAATATATCTTATAAAATAATATGAACTCTTATTTATAAAATTCATTTCAACTATAAGTTATAATATATAAGTCTACCATAAATTACAACATAAATTTACTATAAGTTACATCTTATAAATAATATAATAAATCTAAACATAATACACCAAATAAATATACCAAATAATGGAGTAGTGAGATATATGAATAGACATATAAAATAATAGAATAGTAAGAAAGATAAAAAGACATCCACAATAATCTATATATTTATAACATTCCCTCTTTGATATCTATTTTTGTAAAGAATATGTCTCATTAAAACCATACTAATAAAAATCCAGTGAGGAAAAAAAAAATTAGTGAATGAAAAAAAATACAATATTCTCACATTGTAAATAGTACACTACCTCATTAAAAATCTTACAAGGAAAATCTAATGAGACAAAACCTTTGGTTAAGGGGAAAATAATATACTATTAAACTCTCACTATTTGCAATATCACTGAAAATCTTTAAAGCGTCATATTTCAATATTGTTAATCAATTTCTTAAATGTTACAGTAGGTAATACCTTAGTGAACAAATATGTTAGATTATCACTTGAACAATTTTATTTAACATCAATTTCATCATTTTTTTTGTAATATATTAGTGCACTTATTGTATAAGATATGGTACTTCAAAACCAAAAATTTCTTCATTATCTTCTCTAACTGAAAAGAGTTTTTATTCATATAAGTGATCGAACAACCATTGAACTATTCAATAAATGTGTTTTATATATAAAATCATAAAAAACATTTTGTATATAAATTAACTAATAAATAATAATTTTTTTAGCCAAATATTCAATTTGTAAATCGAGACAAAATTTTATTTTTTTTAAATCTTTCATATCAAATTCATTTTTCAAATAATATGTTACTTTTTGAAGTTTTTTACTAATTTCAATAATATTCAAATCATCAATATATACAATAATTATGACAAATTCATATATAGATTTCTTTATAGTATCATTTTATATTTTATTTTGAACAAGTATTCACTAAGTCAATTTTATTATAAGAGCTCAAATTATTTTAATCCATACAAAAATCTTTGTAATTTAACTGAATAAATTTTTCGAAAACTTAAATTATATTTTTCTAACATTTTAAATCGTTCATGAATTTTCTTATAAATATCATCATCAATTGAGTCATATAGATAAGTTGTGACTACATTCATTAGATGCATATCAAATCTTTTATATATTGCTATATTAATAAAATATTAAAATATTATTGCATCCACCATAAAAAAAATATATCTTTTCATAATTAATTCCAGGTTTTTGTAAAAACTCTTGTGCAACAAGTAATGCTCTGTATTTTATAATTTTATTTTTCCCATTTCTTTTTTGCACAAAAATATATTTGTATTTAATAGTTTCATATTTTCTAATGTTTGGACTACTGGTTCGAAAACCTTACATCTTTCAAAAGAATCCAATTCTACTTGTATTACATCTTTTCATTTTGACCAATCAATTCTATTTCAATATTATTGAACATATTATGGTTCAATATCATCATTTTCATTCATAAAAATATGTTACACTATATGCAAAATAGTAGCTAACAACCATTTCATTTTAGTTTTATATTTTTTTCAAAACTAACATAATTTATCAATATCTCTTCATTTTTACTACTTTCAGGTATTTGTACTTCTTTAGAAAGTGTATCTATGTTAGTATTTGCATTTTCAATAAAATTATCTTTATTATTTATTATTTTTCTCTTTCAATGACTTTTATCCTTATAACCAATAACTTTCCACGCTTCAAGCGTGCTTAAGATTCATTAATATTAATAAGTTGTCCTTATGGGACGACAATACAAATTAAAATATTAATAGTTGTTATATGAGATTTTGTTACTCGTTTTAGATCAACAAGTGCATCTGACAATTAATTTGCTAATTTTTGCAGATAAATTATTTTGCGTTAATATTGTTTTGTTATAGGATTTAAATAATGATAAAGTATTTTGTGTTATTATATTTCTCAACTTTTATTAACTCCTCCTAATGCTGGGAATATTATTTTATCAAATGACAATATGCAAATCAAACAGTAAATACATCACTATTAATGACTCAAAATATTTAATTATTGATGGAGATTTATATCCAACTTATATTTTTAACATCTTTTGAGAACTCATCTTAGTGCGTTGTAGTGGAGTAATTAGGATATATACTGCACATTAAAAAAAAATTTAGATGAGAAATATCTGACTTTTGACCAAAAGCCAATTGATTGATTTGAAAAATCTTCTAATTCTTCAATAGATTCCCACGTGAATTTCAATTTTTTTTATTATTTTTAAACAAATATGACTTAACTTGTCATGCCAGATAATAAAAATATTTGGATATATAAACTTATAACTTATTATAAGATTCTCTTCAATTTCATTAATTTTTGTATAATACAAATAAGAGAAAATAATAAAAAAATTTTCACTATATTTTTCTATCATAAATAATGCTTGTAATATGGAAATATTCTTAATTCGTCTTATTTACCATCTCAATATGATATCCATTACTGCAAATATCTTTAAAACTTAACAAATTTCTATGGGACTTCAAAGAAAATAATGTATTATGTATAATAAATTTTGTCCCTCTTATAATAATATATTGGTTCTTTTGAAGCTTTCAATTATTTTTTGTTTTATCAGAAACAATTGTCTCACACATTTTCAAATAAAAAAAATATTTGACTTTTTTAAAATTGTACGAATTATCGCACAATTCGCAATATATATATATATATATATATATATATATATAAATCAATTCTCCTTTTCAATATTTAAAAAAAAAATTATTTGTCACATCAACGTGAGTAATATCTATATAAACATAATCAAAGTCATCATTTTTAGAGATAAAATTTATATTCATATTTTTTTCTCTCTTTTTACGATACTCGATAAATATCAATAAAATATTTTATCATACGACAAATATGTGATCAATTTTTTTTTATACCATATCGATAATTTTTACTTTAAAAATTTTGTCCATCTTTCCTATTCTTATTTCTGTATAATTTTATCCCACTTCTGGTAGTGATAAGTATTCTTATGATATTTCTTCATTCTTATGAAAAGAATAATTATTATATATTTACCTTTAAATTTCATAGTATTATTATTATATATTACCACATTCGCATCAAGAAATGAGATAAATCAGTAGGATGTGTTTCATGAATATTTCATTAACGACTTGTTATTTTATTCAGTTAAGCATGACTACACTCGCTTCAAGAAATGAGATTAAACTAGAAAACATGAAATTAATTCATAACATTTTTATAATTTTTTTTATCAATATTGCTACTGTATGAGCATATTCCATATATGAAAAATATTAACATATCATGATTTGTAAATATTCTCAACACATTAAGAGTTAATTCTAACAAAAAATCAACATATTTGAAATAAAAGAATAACTTTGTAATATCAAAATAAATAAATTCATTATCATTATCAAGACATGATTAAATTAAAAAAAAATTATAACAATTATTCTAATTTTTTTTTACTTATACTTTTATAAGATCACAAATATAAATCATTTTCGTTTATTTCAAATTATATTTTAACAGGTATAAAATATTATAATCTATATAAAAGAAAATATCAAAATTAGAGTAGAAAAATTGTATGTACATGTAAATTGAAAAATAAAATGATTAAGCATAAAAATAGAATTTACTTACTTAAATACTTGAATTGAAATATCATCAAGAAAAAGAATTTTAAACCTTAAATACTTGAATAAAAATGTTATCAAGAGAGATCTTTAAATCCTTTGAACAATAAAACTATCAAATGTGTCAATAAGAGAATAAAAAAAAATAAGAATAAGAATACGAACACAATAATATAAAATTAGAATAGAGAATTTTATATTATCTTATTGATATATCTTACAAAGTAATAGCAATTCATATTTATAGGGTTCCTCTCCACTATAGATTATAATATATAAACCCACCATAAATTACAATATAAATTCACTATAAGTTATATCTTTTAAATAATATAATCAAACTGAACATAATACACTAAATAAATACACTAAGTAATGGTGTAGTGAGATATATGAAGGGATATATAAAATAATAGAGTAGTAAGAAAGATAAATGGACATCCATAATAATCTATATATTTATAACATTATTGCCTTTTACATTCTTTGTATTTTATTTCTTTATTTTTTTTACTTGATATATTTGTATATATAAGAAAAAAAAAATACTACTTATAATTAATACTTGAAAAGAGAAAATTGAAAATATGAAAATAATTTTTAAAGCATTTAATTAATATTAGGGTGGCATCGGTTCGGTTTGATTATTTTAAAGGGTTTTTTATCAAATCAAATTAATATTTTTAGTTTGAGAAATTTTCAATGCAAATCAAATCATAATTGTAATCAAATTGTCGATTTAGTACGATTTGATTCGGTTTAATCGTCTTCAGTTTGTTGATTTTAAATCAATTTTTTTTTTATAAACTATTATTATTTTATTATAAATTTAGAGAAAAAACATTAACAAAGCATCGATGAAGAGAATAGTTTAATGTACAATAAAAAATTTATCTATTTCATTAATTAACACACTTAAAACTTGTCTCTTTTTTCAAAATTTATTTTTTATTTATTTATCTTTAGTTAATTTTCATAAATAATATTTTTTAAATTTTAAATTAATGTTAGGTTAAAAAAAGTATTTGGGTATATATTAAATAAAACCAAATATATTTAATTGTATATATAACTATGGTTCAGTTCGATTTAAAATCGAATAAAACTTAAACTGAAAATTAAATCGAATATTTAATTTGCTCTATTATTTAAACTGAAACTAAATTAAATAGTTATGAAATTATAATTTCAATTTGATTTGATCGATTTAAATTAATTTCATCGATTTTACTTCCTCCACTACTCACATTATTTTTGTGTAATTTGCATACTTATATGCGTTGTCTTGGGTTTCAAATACGTAACTTATGATATGAAGTTTTTAAATTTTTAATAGTTAAATATAATATTGCAATTAAATATAATTACAAATTAACTTTTAATTTGATAATATTATAGTTATTTTTAGAGCTAAAAAATTTTAAATTTAAATTTTTATGAGGTTAAATTTATTAAAATTAATATAATTTAAATTTTTTATAATTAATATAATTATCACATATATAAAATAATATTTTTTTTTTAATTTAGTAATAAAAACAGTTATCATATATATATATATATATATATATATATATAGTAGGTGTTTGGTAAAAAAATTTGATGCAACTGCTATTTATTTTTTTTATTTTTTTTGTTTATAACAATTGCATTCAATTTGTTTGTTTCTTTATTTTTAGTGGTAATTGTTAGTTGTTAGGTGGTCAACCAATTGATATTTATAAAAGTTTCAATTTGAATTTTTTTAAACAGCTCCTACTTATTTAAATAAAATACTAAATTATCCTATTAAAAATAATATTTAAATAAAAGACAAATCTTAATATTTATTAGTAATGATAATTAAAAATATTAATAATAACAAATAATAATACTTTTATTAAACACTTAACAATATCAGCTAACAACTATTAACAATCAGCTATCAATTACCAACTATCAATAATAACTAATAGTTGACAGATGCAACAAATAATTAAACCAAATGAAACCATAATGTAGGATGAGGGGAAAATATTGATAGATAAAAACACTCTTACTAATTTTTCATATTTCTTAAGTTAGACATCTATCATTATTATTATTATTATTATTATTATTATTGTTATTATTGTTATTGTTGTTAGCATAGTGTGCCCTAAGGTCATACTAACATAGTGATTCTGTAACTAATTATCCCCATGTGGTATTTATATATTTTCTTATAATAGTGGTAAAGTAATTTATAATCGAGAATATATTCTCTAAACTATTTTGTAGATGAATTATTCTCAGTTGTAGAGAATGAGGCGACGGTTCATTCTAGTATAAGTGTTTTAAATTGTTCATGGTTGTAAGACTCTTTGCTTAGGACGTATTAATTCTGAAAAGACCATCACCTCTATTTATCCTCCTATTTAGTATGGGTCACATTATAAAAAATTGTTACATCAAATTTCTCATGCTACTGTTTTGGAGTTTGCTTTAAACCATATAATGATTTAACAAGTTTACACACTGTATGTGCATTTCCCTGTAGGAAAAACCCTTCAGGTTGTTCCATATACAACTCCTCATCAAGATCTCCATGTCGTTTTGACATCCATTTGATGAACATAAAGATGAAAAATTGATGCTAAAGCAAAAATAATTCTAATGGATATGATCTAGCCACATAAGCATATGTGTCAAAATAGTCTATTTTTTCCTTTTGTCAAAATTCTATAGCCACTATCCTTGCTTTCAAAGTTTGGAGAGTCTCATCTGTATGATATTTTCTACGAAATACCCATTTACAACTACTAGGTTTAGATGCAAGAGGTAAATCGACAAGTTTCTAAGTGTGTTTTACATAATAGAATCCATCTCATCATTAATAGCATCTTTTCAGAAAGCAGCATCAAGAAAGTCATAGCTTCTTTAAAAGTTTTAGGATCATTTTCTAATTGAAAAACAAGACAAATAGTTCTTAAGACTTTCTTAGAGTAAAAAAGAAATACTTTGAGAATCAATCTTATTTGGTCCTAATGTTTTCTGCTTTTTGTACACAAGTACTTCTTAGTTCACGAGATTGATCATCAAGCTCTTGAGATGTCTCAACTTGTGACTTTCCATTAGTTGGAAGATGAACACTATCTCTTGAAGTCAATAACTGTTCACAGAACTCCACATTTCGAGATTCTATTATGATATTAGACTCCAAATAAGTCTACACGCTTTGCTATTTGAGGCATAGCCTTGAATGCACATTTGATTCCTCTAGCTCTCAACTTTGTGCTTTGGGGATTATTAGTTTTGCAAGATGCAAGACACCCACACTTTAAAATAACCAACGTTAGGTTGTTTTCCCTTCCATAACTCATATGGAGACTCTTTTTAGAAGAAATTCTATTTGAAACATGACATGCAACTAATAAAGCTTCTTCCCACAAATTATAAGGCAATTTAGCATGCAACAACAAGGCATTTATCATTTCTAGATAGGTTCTATTTTTTATTTTTGCTGATCTGTTTTGTTCATGTATTCTAGGTGATGAATATTCATAAATTATGTTATATTGTTCACAAAACAAGTTAAATTCATTAAAAAAGTATTCTCCTCCTCTATTACTTCTTAAAATTTTAATTTTCTTTCCTAATTGATTTTCTACTTCTGCTTTGTAAGCCTTGAAAGCATTAAAAGTATCACTTTATATTTTAATAAATAAACATATGTGAATCTAGACATATCATCTATAAAAGTGATGAAATATTTATTACCTCCTCTTGTTAACATATCATTTAATTCACATATATTATAATGTATTAAATCTAACAAATTAGTATGTCTTTCAACACTTTTTAAGGGTTTCTTAATCATTTTTTATTTGACACAGATTTCATATTTATTAAAATCATCAAAATGATAATTTATTAAGCCACACTTAACTATTCTTTTAATGTTGTTAGTTCCTATATGTGCTAATCTATCATACCATAATAAATAAGAATCAAAAATATAAACGGAAGGCACATCCTTATTAATTTCAAAATCATTGTCAATAACAAATAATTTGATTATCATCTCGATGAAATAGCCTTTTCCAACAAAAGTTCCATTACATGATAAAATTAGCTTTTCAGATTCAAATACAGATTTAAATACATGAAAAACATTCGTAAGAGTGACTTTCTATCCTGAAGAGAAAATGAGTTTCACATTTCTCTTGACAAGTACCTTAGAATGAACTTTGGTTCTCATTTGAATCTCTTTCTAATCCATGACTTCTTTGTAAAGTCTTGAATAGTGTCTTATCATAGTAAACATGGACGGTAGCACAAGTATCATACTACTAACCAGAAACCTTGCCAAAAATAGCATTTACTTCACTCATTGTAGTGATTATATTATCATCTCCCTTAACGAAGTTGACTTCATATTTCTGGTCTTTCTTAAATCTGTAATTTCTAGCAAAATGACCATGATTTTCACAAACAAAACAACTTTCACTATTTGGTTTCTTAAAATTTTCTTGATCCCTTTTAGGGTCAAAATGATTCTTATTGTTTTGCTTACCTTTGTTGGAATTCTTAGACTGATCTATGACATTTATTTTTGCATTGCCAAAAGAGTTTTCGCTCTTGTCTCTCATCCTCAATTCTTTATTGATTTGAAGATGTTTTTGAATTTGCTCCAAAGTGATGTCTTTGAAGTCATACAAAATCTTCTTCTTATATCCTTTCCAAAATGAAGACAACTTGGCTATTATTGCCTCTACTTGAGAAGGTTCAGGAAGTTTGATTTTCTCAGCCCTCGATTGATTAACAATGATCTGCAACTCATAATTTATGCCAAGATTGGCTTGTCATCCATAAACTTATAATCAAAATATTTAGAAATTAAAAATTTATTTATACCTTCCTCCTCAGCTTGATACTTGAATTCTAGAGTATTTCAAATTATTTTTGTAGAAGGCTCCACCTTATAGAGATTATAAAGTCGATCTGAAAGAGTATTGAGAATGCTTCCCTTACACATAACTTCAACTTCATTTCTTTTCTTTCGTTTAGCCTTGACTTTATTGGTGTCATTGTCATTTGGATCAAGAATTGATGGAAATTTTGGATCAAACATTGTCACATCCCACTTTAGGGACATGACGATCCTAGGGCACGAGTAAACCTAAAGTCACCAAAAACTCGCAGAACCCTCTAAACACATCAATCATCAATCATTCAAACTTAAAACCATTCTTTAATATTCAAATTCTACTTAAAAATTATTACTTTTACAGAAATTTTGCCACGGTTTTTCTTGTATTTTTAATCTAATCCTATGACATATTTGTCATATTACACAACCTGTATAAAAAATTACACTCCTAATATTTTCACCATCTTTATAACCTCAACTCCACAGTTCTCATAGTCATATATAAAATACTTTTATATATGCATACCAAGTCAGAATTACATTTTAACATTTATAGCACTTCTATCTTTACTTCATTAACTTATTCACATCATTAATATTTCATTTCATTTGTAACTTTCATTAAACAAAGCATTCATATACACTCACAACTACCTACCCAACAGTACCATAGAGCTCTAAGAGTATATAAATATGATTCCTCAAAACAAATAATTACATTAGAGTTCTTGATGTCCCAAGCTGAAAAAATGGATGACTTGGGAAACAATCACCACTACAACCATGTTCCTGAAAATAATAAATTATTACAAAGTGAGTATAATAATACTCAGTGAGTAATACACATATTATCTTACTCATGAGGCTAGGTAAGGGAATTGCTTATAAGGAAAATAATGATAACATGTATATATATATAAAGTAAACAATAACAATAGGGTCATTCAACATGTAGGTTCGATTATCAATATCTTCACATTGTGTCACATCCCTCATTTCAGGAGATATGACGGCCCTAGGGTATGGGGAAGGCATAAGACCACCTAAACCCATAGAACCCCATTCTGCATTTTCTACAAAAAATTTGCCATAACTACTCTACTTTTACTGTCACACCCCAACTCTAGTGGTGCAACAGTCCTAGGGCAAGGGTAGGCTTAAGGCCACCATAAACCCGTAGAACTCACAAATCATAAATCTCATTAACATCAAATAAATTGTAACATCATATTTTTATCATACATTTGCCATATTCATACATATAATCAAGATCAATCATATCCTTCTATTATCATTTCATATCTTTCTCTTGTTCCTTAATGATCAAAAGAGACATCTCTCATCAGAGAGGAACAAGAGTATCCAAATGATAACATTCATACATCAAAATATTCTAGTATCCCCAAAAGACTAACTACGGAGCTCTAGAGTATACTCCAATACATATTGTATCATAATACCATTAATAAATATACAAAATATCTCAAAAGAATAATTACAATGAAGCTTC